>VXBZ01006766.1:451498-490611 GCA_013399135.1 Heliornis fulica
CTGAGCTGGACATTCCTGACATGAACATGACTGTCCTGCTGCGGGTGGTGAGCTGGAGCTAATTAAGCCCTGCTGGACATGAGCTCATTTATGCTGAGGCACCAGGGTGTCTGCACCATGAACTGCACTATGTCCCTTAATACCTATTTTTTCCAGTTTTCACCCTTGCACAATGTATCCTTGCATCCCTCATTTGCATGGATAATGGAGCCTGATCAGATTTGGAAAGTAGGTCCTTAAGGTACTTCATAAAGGCAGCAGTGACCCTAGAGACCCTGTGGTCTCGTATTTTCTAAGTAGAAAGAGTCTGGATATGTAATTCCATATCTAACTTTGTCAGTATAGGTTGTGCCTGCCTGTACAGGCTGATCAGCTTGGGCTGACCACTACTGCAGGCAGGGCTTGGGATGGGGCAGACTTCCCTGTGGGTCTGGGCTAGTGTTTGCTGTGTTTCTGTACCAAACATTGCCACAACAACTACTGCAAATTGCACAAAACTGTTGTCTGGTATTTGTGGTTCTGGAGATTGCATGTATAAATCCTTTCCATATTTTATATTCTCCCATGTCTTTATATTTCTTTTTGGAAAAGACTTATGTCAGATTTTGATGGAAGGGTGCCTGAAATATATCAGATGCTCTAATGTTTTTATGTACACCAACGTTTTTTTCTGCTACTCGTTTGTTATGTTTTGGGGGTTTTTTTTAACAAAAGAAAAGAAAGATGACTGTGTGCAAAGGAGAGAAAAAGGTTCTCAAGTAGAACTGAAATGCGATACTACCAAGTTTCCTGCCCAGGTATTTGAGAGACAGGAAACATACTCAGATGATCGGTAGTGGGTGTGATCCTGTCAGGAAAACACAACTTAGGAAAGCTTGGGTTTGATACCCTGGGCTGAAGAACTTTTGGCGATACCATATTATCTTCCTATTGCCTCTGGTAGCTTTGCGAGTGAACAATCTGGTGACAGTCTCTTGGGTTGTCAGGCTGTTCTTCTGGATACTCCTTTATATCAGCAGTCACTATGTTTCTCTTTCTAGAGCCAGATACTCTAGATCCTATTCCTAGGTGCTATATGAGCCAAAACATGGGACTGGGAGTCCACTACATCTTGTCCATTAGATGCTGGAATGAGTTTCTCCAGAAAAGGACGACTCCTTCCTATAGGCAGTGTGTTATGTTTTTAAGGAAGGCGCAGTCGGTGAACTAACCCCAATCTTGTAATTCTGTGCATTAAGTCACAAAGGGCTGGATTCCTTGCTGATGTACATCAGTGCTGTTCCTAGCTTTACACTACCACAAAATGTTCTGAGGTGTGTGTGTCTTGGGTTGTTTTTAAAAAGGCTATTTTATTAATGAGCAAATATAAGAAATCATTTTTTAACCTGAGTCTTAAGTAGGTATACAGTACGAGAGGGGGGAGTATAACTGCAGCTACATTTCTGCAATGAAGGTGATTCGAGAACTTTAAAATTCGGCACAGCTTACCAAAAACAGTGGATGTGCACTAGAAGCAATTTATGCAGCTCTTATTCAGCTTCATGTGTCTTACTGACTCGCCTGCTTATTTTTGAGCCATTGTACTTAGGATAAACAATGGAGAGCCTGCTGCAATACTGCTGGCATTACACATCAGGCATTAAAGACAATTAATGGGCTTTAACTTCCCAAATTACTTAAGAGCCTTCAGAAGAAATCTGGAGAATAATTTTCAGTCATTGGAATGAAAATGTCACAGTTTTGTGCTTTGGTAAATAACCGGTTCACAGAGATGTCTTACTTATCACTGTGGTTTGCTTATTCATTAAGGGCTAATTGCAGAGGTCTCTAAATGAAACACCGCAAACCACATTCCACTCCAGTGCCAGTTTGTTTAAAGTCTGCAAAGCTTTATTATTAGCACGATTTAATTATGAAAATGGCAACCATGGAGAATTCTGAACACATTCTTTCCCTTGATCATTAGTTACAGGGTAAAAATGAAACACTTTCAACAATGAAGGGTTCATATTTCAAGCTTATACAGTAGCTGCTAAAAGGCTATACTCAGAAAATCAATTTTATTAAAGTCCTTCAAGCACTAAAGGGACTTCCATGCAACTAAGCAATTTTAAAAACATGTCCACAAGCAGTGACTTTTTGATTCATGTTTTTAGCAGGGTTATATTTTCACTGTTTTCAATATTGTCCCCCAAAGCAGGGTCAGAAATGGTTTGAGGGGGGGAGAAGAGGTGAGCAAAGCATGTTCTGACATAGCTGTGACTTGCATCCTTTACCTTAAGGTACTTAAAAGAGGACTGTGAACTGGATCTGAGAAGCCTGGCATGCTCTTAACTAAAACAGATCAAAAGTCAATGATGTTTTCACCTTTTTCAGCTTTCTTTTGCAGCCCAGGAAATTAAGTTTGGGGACTACTAAGGAACAGTGGGGATGACTAAGAAACAGTGTGGTCTCTGGATTTTTTTGAAAACCAAATTTGTGATTTGAGCTAAAAATAACAAGAAGTTATTTTTCTAGAGATAAAAGGGAATGACACGTATGAGGACTAAAAGAGTTCACACATTTCTCAGTTCCTAAAGAGATGGCAGTGAATTGAAAGCTGTGTCTGTACTTCAGGGCCTAACATCTCTAGACCAATGGAAAATTGGGTGCAAGTCCACCAAAGTGACTGAGTTGTAAAGTAAATTATTGCCCTGATCCAAAGTTGTTTGACTTCCATGAATCAAAACTCCCCAAAAGGGTAAGACTTCCCTAGCCAAGGGTAAGACTTTTAGTGCATCCTGAAATGTCTGAGGATTAAAAAATACCATAGCCATTGTATGTGTGTCTATGTGTATAACTGAGCTAAAGTATTTTTAAATGGATGTAGGCATCCTATTGGTTGTACACAGACAAAATAAGCTATTATCTAAAATGAAGTAAAAGATAAAAGGGGGGGGAAGGGGATTAAAGCAGATAGGTGCCTTAGAAAGGTTATCTTTACTGTTAAGAAAAACTAATGTGAAGCAGAACTGTCCCCTCTTACTTATAATTTAGATTTTCTTTGTCCCTTGTTACTTACATACCTGTTTTCCACTTGTTTCCTTGCTATTTCATTTTTTCAGACCTGTACTTTGAAATGCACTGTCCTTCTGTCACACAATAGTCCAGTATGTTTGTCTGAGTATATAATTTTGCATGTCATATGTAATATGTAAGAATGAGTGCTGAAAGGTGCTAAAATAGTTTTTTCTGTATCTGCCATTTAAAAAAGAACATTTTCATAAATTCACTGTTGCCCATGTGAATACTGCTGTGCAGTTTGGTTGAAAGAATCTGGTGCCTGGTGCTCAAGTGCGGATATCCCGGCAGTTGGATGTGCCTGGGGGCGGCTTTCTCTGCTCAGCGTGGGCCCACTAGACCAGGCAGGGCCAGCTGAGGTCCCAGTAAATGGTTTCCATTGTATATTTACAAAAAAACCCACACAAACTCCCAGCCCAAGATAACTCTGGGCTCCCAAACTTTGTATCCTTGTTGTGTGACCAGGATTTTTAAATGCATGATGTTGGGTCTAATGATTTTCCCATTTAACACAGTTGTGAACCTTGCATCAGCTTAATGGAAACAAACTGAAGCAAATTGGCAGCAAGTTAGAAAAACTATGATCAAGTGCATGCTTGTGTATCTCTTCAGTATTCCAAATATTCCATGCTGCAGCTACCACGGTCAGCCCAACATATTTTATCAATTTGAAAGTGTGAATTAATCCAAATTCTCCACGTACTTCAGTTCTAGCAGCAACGAATCAGTGAAGTCATTACATTCTTTTTTTATTTTCATAGGATGGGATTGTTAGACCTTAAGTCTCTGGTGACAGCAATAAATATCCATCATTAGCTATGAATGATTATGACAGGCTGTTCTAGTTCTGCCCAAGAAAGATCATTTCCTTCTCAGAGCCATAAGGAATGTCACTGATGGGGAAAAAGCTCTTCTTGGTAAACTTAAAATGCGTAGATTTATTTTTTTTATCCTTATGTTGACTGTGGTAATTCAGATTTACATAAAATTAGACCTGGGTGGTGTCTGTTTCTGTGAAATTTGTAAATCCTACAGAGGCTTTCCTTGAGCTCTGGTGCCCCAGCTCCCTGCAGCCCCAGGAGCAACTCCCTTCCCTGCTGCTCATTACTTTTACCTGTGCCAGCAGAAAGCTCTCCGGTAGTACAGTGAGGAACAGACCCTCCAGGGCTCAGGCCTGAGCCAGCCCGGGTGCACTGGGTCTCTGAGCAGTGCCGGTGGAAGTGGGGGCTGGAAGGAAAGGCACTGTCAAGCAGACAGGCTTTTTCTTGCAACATGAGTGCCTTGGCACAACCTCGGTACGAGAACCAGCTCAGAGCTGGGTCTGGAGGAAGTTGGTACAAAACTAAAGGAGAGCAGACACGGGTGTCACACTCCGAGTAGATTAAAGGGGAACGCAGTCTGAATTGCAGCTTGTTGCTGCTGCTGGCTGAAACCCGTGGTTTGTGGTGCTCAGTTGCAGGCTGCAGACTTCTGCACAGTTCTGCTTCAGAGTGAAATACCCTTGGGTTTAGAAAAGATGAAGAGGATTATGGGGGAAATTATTCTTGACCTATAAATATATATCATTAAAGCCAATGTTTCATTTCAGTGTCAAGATTTTGGTTCTTATTTTATAGAAAACACTTGTAAAGAAAAGTGAAAGAAAACTGAAGCCTCCCAAAATGATTGTTTTAAACTTTTTAGACTACAGGGGGATCTTTACCAAAATAGTCATGACAAGCTTAGATGTTCCCAAGGAGCATTCCCTCCCAGCCACATTTGCAAAATCAAATGGAAAAATGTCTTCTAGCTACACAGAGCTCTTGATTTTGCCTGCACAAAGATGGGTGTAGCCTACCCAGGGTATTGCAGAGAAGGCCCAGTTCTCCTTCAGCTCACAGTGAATATTGACTGCTTATGCAGGCAGCTAAGGATAAAAGCCAATGCCTGAGCCTGTGACTGCTGAGTGGGGTCCCTGCTAAGTGCCATTCAAGATATCAGCTGAATGTAGTTTTTCAGGACACAAATCCTCTGCTTCCCCCTCATTCACTCCATGCTTGGCTGTGCTTTTTCCTCAGCTAATTTATGTGAGTTTAGCTTGGGTTTTGCCACGTCCTATTTTTTGTTGTTGACATTATTGACCATTTTGGGTGATGACAAAAAACTGAACAGTGTCAATAACAATTTATTGGGTACTCTAATTAATGAATTTACCCAGTGACCCAACTGCAATCACAACTGCGTGTTCAGTATAAAGCTGTGGATAGAGGAGCAGTACTCACAGACTCAGGTTCTGTGATTAGACTAAGCAGTCTATAAAGTCATCTCACATTTCAAAAGACTGAGGAACGTAAAAACCTCAGAAATTGTCACAGTTCTGTGGTTTCATAAGAGTTGTAATGATTTAAATTCAGTTCAAACCTTTCAAATAATCAAATAAGTTTTCTGGCAGTAACCAAAACCTGGAAGTGGCTCTTTATTACATTTGCCTACAACATACATTTTATTTCTATTTAGAAACAAGTAGCTGAACTGATAGCTGAATATACAAATGTTTGGTTTCAAATAAAATGTAGCTGTGACAACAGATCTTTATTTCTGCACAAGACCATTCTCAGCCCCTTGTGCCACCCTATGCTTGGGTCAGCATCACGGGGTAGAGCCGTGCTCTGGGGCAGCTGAGTGGGGAAATGGGGGCAGCCCATTTCAAGGTGGTGGTGTGGCAGAGCCTTTTGCTAAGTTACTGACTGGGGAGACCTCAGTGGCTGATGCCAAAGGTGGCCTTGTGCATAAATGAAGGTGTTCCCAGTTACTTCTGAGGTGCTTTGGTCCTCCTTGGATGACTCTTGGGAGTAGGCTCTGGCCAGGGCCTCTAACCAATGCTGCATCACTGCTGTTTGTTGTAGAAACAAGGGTAGAAATAGGTACAGCTACTTAGTTTCTTCCTTTGCTCTCATCTTGCTTGCACCCTGATGCCTGTGAAGAAAACCCAAGTATAGGGCAGAGTAGCTCCGTCCTCCACTGCTGCTGTGCTCCTTTTCTGGAAGGGCCGCTGCAACAGCAGGAGGACAAGTTACTGGTACCATGGCAGGGAAGGAATCTACTGACTGTTCCTGTGTAGGTCAATGGAATTTCATGTGTGTGTATGTGACTGGACATGGGTACATATGTCCTTTTTAAGGGGGAAATGCCTAAGGGGGTAAATTTGTACTTACTTTACTCTGAAAAGCAGCACCCCCATTTCTGGGTCCTATTACATATTTCATCACATTCTCATTGAATGCAGTTTTCATCTTCTCCATTGCTATTTCATTGTCTAAGTGGAAAGGAAATTCAATAAACTTTGATTTTATTTTTTTTTTTAGATTTTATTTCTATCTGACCTTTCAAACCTGTGATACTCAAGTGGATTAGAAATTCGGCAGAATGAGTTCACCTGGTGACTGGCTGCATGCATTCTGCCCAGATGAAAGCCCTGACCCTGCAAGCACACTCCAGTCAGGAGTCCTTGATCTCATGGTAGTCCTTAGGACTGCTCGGATTAGAAAAGAATTGCAGGATTAAGCCTTAGCAGTTCATTTGAAATATAAGACATTTGTTGCTTAATCTTGCAAAACAAGGCTCTCAAGTTTTCTTTTTCTTTAAAACAGTATAAATATTCATTGAGTCATGAAACTCAGTGGGCTCTTTCAGCAGATTTCTTTAGCCATGTGAAATTGACACAGCTGCAATAAAAACTTGTATGATTTTAATCTCTTCCCATCAATATAGTAAAGGAGTTTATTTGCAAAATAATGAATATATGATCCAAATGCTTGTGAAATGCCCAGAAGCTACCTCTGTAAAACCAAACAACAAATTCAGCTCTAGGGATCTGTGTCTGTTTTCAGAAAGCTTGAGGATGTGCTTTGGGGTGGAATCACTACCTGAACACAGCGTAAGCCCGGTGAGGTCCCTCAACCCTGGTGGTACGGCTGCAGGGATCACACTGTCAGAGCTGTGCTTAGCTCCGTGCTTGCTGTGACACTGTGTGTGCAGAGCTGCTGCACTTGTGTAGGCAATTAGTAAGGGATCCGAGTCTAAACTTGGTGATCTCAGGCAGGCTTTCCAAAAACTCTAGTAATTCAATCCTGAACTCTCTAAACTTCTGATCATCTTCCCCTTTCTCATAACAAGGATAAGGGAACAGTTTTTTTCTGGCAGGCTCATTGGGCATGGTGGCAGGGGTCAGGGAGGTGCTCCTGCTGCGATCATTTGTCACTGATGCTAATTTCAGTATTTGTAAAGCTGTCCCTTCTCTGCTCCAGTGGTTGTGTAGCACGGGTTCTGCTCTTCTCTTTTTGCCTAGCTGTTACTTACTGTTTTGTTTATGCTCATGAGCACTGTAAAAACACTTCCAAGCAGTGCACGGTGTATGTGCAGGCTCACCGTGTAGGGCTGGAGGGGAAGCACTGGTCTGCCTGAGAGTAGCACTGGTTGAGTGTCATCGCGTGCTCAGAGGAATGTCTCTCGTGCAGAATGCACTGCTTTAGTTTTTGAATGGCTAAATCGCTGAAGTATTCATCTGAGAGCTGCGGGGCTCTCTCGTGTGCAAAACATTATTTCTTACCTTTTATTTGTTTTTCTATGTTACATGAGAAATTTGGGTTTAATCACTGTAAGGCCTTGACTTAGATTGATACAAACCAAGTGCTACAGCCTGACACTCCATCCTTCATTCGTGCCACCACTCTTCTTTTGCTTTCCTTCCCAGATCGGTCAGAGTTAAATCCAGACTGTCAGCTATAACTTTGAACTTCCTGGCTTTTCTTACAAGAGTACATGTCTTTTTTTTTCCTTGTTTATATTGATCTTATGATGTGACCTATGAAAGAGTGATTGGGAGGTTGGAGGCAAGTTGTCACACTGCGATGATGGGATGCAGCAAGTAGAGGGAGCTGCAGAATAATGCAGCTGCTTTCCTGTAGCTGAAACCTCGTACTTGGGATCTGTTACTCCTCTGAGCGCTGGAGCCCTCCTTTGCTGCTGGCCCCAAGCTCAGCTCTGCTCCGCTTAGTAAAATAAAACTGAAGAAATCGTCACCATAAACAGCCGGCAAAGATACTCCTGAGATTTGAGAGGCCTGACTAAGGCTTGCAAAGCTCAGAGATGGTCAGAGTATGCAAGTCAGGAGACAAGTGCCCCTGGGAATTAATGATAAAGGAAAAGTGCCTTAAAGTGGTGTTACACAGTGCTAATTGATTTGGGAAAAATAATGAGCATATCCAAGGTGCCTCCCTAAGGTGTGCAGTGACCATTTGTTTAACTTTCCAGTACTGCCATAAAAGTAGTATATATACACAGCTATACGTATGCAATTGTTCTTGGCCTTCCCTACCTGAAAACAAACCGGGGAAGGTGGGGGGGCCTTAAAACCATGGCTGCTGCTAGAGTTTGAATTACTTTGAATTACTTCCATTTAATATTGAGTAAACTCCAGCTTAATACATTCAGTAAAATTGTAAATGTATATTAGTACATAAGATAGTATTCAAGAAAAAAGTTAATTCTCTTTGAAATTACACCAATTAATTGTTTTCAAGCAGTAGGTTATGCATGTTTTCTCTTGCTAATTGGAGATTATTTTAATAGAGACATTAGGTTTATGCTGTACTGTTCTGCTTGATCCTAACTGCTCTGACTTGCCATAGGGAGAGATTATTTTGAAAATACTCCTACCTACAGATCCAGAGTTCACTGACATCAATAAAGTTTATCCAATGTAAGAGAAATCAAAATAATGCCTGTAGGTCTAGCAGTAAAACAAACATAACAAGAGGCTTTTGCTCCCTGCTTATAAAACCCTCATCTTTTTAGTTATGAAAACAAGTTATGTAAAATGTGCCCAATGAGCAGAGCTGGAGCAAGGCAGGGTATTACCCAGCACAGCCAGAGGTTGATCTACTGTAAACACGATGATCACAGAGCCTGTTTTGTCTGCATGGCTGTAAATCTGTGTGGGTTTCAGGACTGTTTATAATAATTAAAACTAACTAAGAAGTTAATTTGAACTAAACCACTAGTTGCTAAATTTAGTTTGTGAATCTCATCACCCATTGTCAACAAATAATTGAAGTGATAAATAAAAATGGTATATTTGTCTATTGGGACATTTGTTGCTGCAGATCAAAATTATTTTCAGTCATTCTGGGCAAACTGTCTGCTAATATTTGCTGTGAATAGTTTGCGGCCACATGCACTTAATCAAACTAGTATATTCACTATCTGTACTTCTAACATCGTATTGTTGTCGCCATCTAGATGACTGAATTTTTTTCATATAATCTTCAGATTTTCATTTCATAAGTTCAGAGTTCATTATGAATGAGTGTTGTTTAATACCCACCTAAGATTTGCCTTTTCTGTGAAATGGTCTTCCTAGCACGCTGATTTATTGCTGTAGTTGTAGAAAGCACATAAACACAGCCAAAGTGAATTAGATATTTTCTGAAGCAAACATTAATGAAAGAAGCCATCTATTTCCAGCAGCTGTGCATATAGTGGAGAAAGCTTCCTAAGACTGAGCTGATTTTAGGTGTACCTTGGATATTAACTGAATATATGATTACATCTAATGAAACCCAGGCAGTTGTAGCTGTTTCATCTGCAGTACTAGCTAGCACATACATACTGGGTAGTTCTGCTCTCAGAGAGGAGACTGGTGTTAAGGCAGTGCTATTTGACTGGCAAGAAACTTTGTATTTGAGGAGGGATTGAGAAACACTACTCACAGTAGCAGCACTGGTTATGGATGTACATTGGTATCCTTTCCTTCTTGGTCCCTCACCTTCTGCCCAGGAACTGTAATCCTCATTAGTGTTAATAGTCTGTCCTAGGTGCCTGTAGCTCTTAGACTGCTGCTGAGGAGGAGTCGCCCATTGGAGCACGTCCTAGTAAGTCAGATGAACTCCTTGGCACTGGCTTGCTCAGTGGGCTTTGCTGGCCTCCGCTGAAACCCACACCCATGGTTTTGCCTGAGCTGACAAAATGCTTTTTCTAGAGATATGACAGAACTTTTTTTTTTTTAATCTGCTATGTACTATATTAAAAATAAGACTTTTTGAGTTAATTAGAGGAATAATTTTCTAAGAGACCAAGGGGGCCTTTCTGATCCGGTCTCCTTTCCTGATCTGTGAGTCTGCAGAGAATACACTGTATTGTTGTGACTGTGCTGAAGTCTTGGACATGGGGTTTTAGTGTTAGCAAGCAGGCATAGCTCCATTTGCATTCTTCCTCATGCCAGAAATGTAACTGACCCACCATCCCTTTTTCAAAGTCTAGCTGTGCCTTGAAAGGGCTTCTCTACCGAAGCATAGTGTGCTCCATGCTCTTGCTGCCAGCTCTGAGTTTTTGCTAGGAGATGGCAACGTTGTGTGCTGTTCTAGCAGCTCCATTGCTTCCCTTTGAATTTTCTCTGAATTATTTGACACGAATTGGGACCATCTCCCTTTTAACTCTCTATGTGGAACAAGGCTCAAGAGCGGAAAGGCCCTGTGTTACATGAGCTAACAAGAGCTGAACATAGGAGCCTTGAACCATGTCACCCAAAGCAAAACCAGGTGACGGAGCTGCTTGTGTGCTTGTCTACCTCCTTACACCTCAATTCTCACCCGGGTCTGTGAGACCCCCATTGGCATCAGCCTGCAGGACTGTCTGTGCCTCCCCTTAGGAAACTGGTGTGAAAAGGACTGCATTCCTTTTTCGATCCCTTTGGGAGGGGAGTTGGTTTATCTTTAGCCCATGGCACCTCTGTTACTGCTGTGGGGCTGCGAGTGATGACTGATTTTGGAGGGCAGAGAGCAGGGCAAATCCTGCGTTTACTTCTGTTCTCAGCATGTTCTCTCCTCTCGATTCCTGGAGGCAGCGCGGCAGAGATTTGTGCCATTCTGAACTGGTGACTTGCCCAGAAGCAAAAATTCTTATTTTTTCCACTAATGCTTTAATTGAATTTAAGGATCGGTTATGTTTTGCAGTGGCATAAATGCCACATCAATGGTGTTTGTTCAGGGAGATTATTATTGAGTGGATCAGATAAATATGGCCTACAAATGTGCTGATTTATTCCAGCTTGTAAAACAAAACAGTTTACGTATACAATTTAAACATTCTTTCTCCTTTTTTCCCTTAACCACATCCCTTGTGTGCATAATTGAGATTTCCTTACCACCCAGAAGATAGCAAGGGAATTCTTCGGGGCTTGGGCTGTGTTTTAAGCGGGTGCAGCTGGATGCACAGCCAGGGAGCGCAGCAGCTGCCGGATGCCGCACACCTCCAGCAACACTAGAGAGCAGGCTGACACTGCTGTACTGCTGCACTGCTCCGGCTGAGGCCCTGCAATCTGCTGGAAATGTAATAATTGCTCTTTTATTCTTTAATAAACACACACCACATCTTACAGAGAAACAAGGTGAGAGAACGAGAGAGGATATTGCATTCTTCCACACAGGGCTGCTCAGTTTTATTTTATACACTGGGTTTTTTTATACCAGCAGAACAGTCCTGTTATTTTAAATTACTCTTCCATCTTTCCTCCTCTTTCCCCCCTTTTAGTTAAATTAATGTATTGATTAGAGCCCATTAGTATGTAATCGATTGTTAATTTGACTCGCCTTACAAATCATGTTTATCTTTATAAATAATATATATATATATTTAATATCTCATTCCTGCAATAAACTGATTAAAAGCTGGGCATCCAGAATTACAGCTTAGAACTCCCGCTGCAGATGTAAAAATGCAAACTGACATAACCTGCATGTTTTCAAAAGTCAGATATAATTTGTAAGCAAATTGTAAGTGAAGAGATGGAGTAAGATGAGTAAGCTAGTAGGGAGGGAAGCATATGGCTTTGGTTGGTTGGTCAATTTTATTTTTATCTTATTTTATTTTCCTGAACAGACAGATCTGGACATTGTGCTGTCCCTGAAATATGGCAAACATACTGCTTTCTGTGCCGGCAGTCCGGCACCGGTCACTCCAGAACGGACACAACTTGCGTGTCTGTACTCGTCATCTGTGACCAGTCTTCGGGATGCTGCATGCTTCTGTACTGGCTGCTCTGCAAACTTCCCAGTTGGCTGTAGATTTCCTTTCTGATGTAGTATTTTAAATACTGAAGTTATTTTTTAATTTTAAGGCCAGAAGGCATATGATACTTTCCAAGACTAACGGAGGAGATATCGACATTCAGGCAATAATCATTGTGCTTTATACGGGCAGAATCCATGTAGATACCTACTAATCCCCTCCACTGAGGCAAGTATAGCCAGTATTATTATCTCCATGTTACAGATAAGAAAATTGAGATGAATAGTTAGCAGAAAGGCATATATTTATGTCAAAGTTAGGATAAAAAGTTTAAATGAGCAAAGCTTTGCATATAATGGGTAGTTACTGATAAAAATTAAGATGAAGTTTTGATATTGGCCTCTTTTTTAAGTCTGTCTTTTGCAGACTGAACTAGACTTGCTTGGGGTTTTTTCCCTAGTATTTACAGTAAATTATGTGTAAAATAACTGAAAATGCAGTGATGACTGAAGGGAAAGATAGAAGTATTTTGGGTGAAATGTATTCAACTCTTTCATGAAAAGTTACTTTTCCCAAAAGCCTGAAGTATTTTCTAACCAAGGAATTCTGAAATAGCATTTTCACTTCAGAATCTTACACGTTCAATGCAAATATTTTTAAAAGGATATAAGCCCACAAACAGTGAATATGTAGGGTCAGCTTATTCCAATACAAACCCTGTTAAAATTTTACCCTTTAATACTTTTCAGTCCAAACAGGACTCCCACATCCCCCCACCACACCACCACCCCCTCCACACCCCCCAAAAAAAAAATCGAGTCTTCTTACAATTCTCCTATAGATAGCTTTATTTTTCTCCAAATACATTTCAGCAGTAGACTCTGTGATCATCTAGTGCTGGATAGATACAATCCATATTTTTCTTCCTTTAGGAAATACAACTCATATAAAAGCTAAAAAGTGAAGGCCAGGAAGATTTGCAGACCCGTATCGCCTATTACCCCAAAATCCGTGCTGGAAGAGACATTGGTACAGTACAAGGCACGCTGTGCATGTGCGGACGAGGCAGATTAGGGTCTAGCAAGTCTGCATAGTTGAAATGTCTCACCAGGAACAACCACTGGGGAAGTTAGAACATGAAAGGACAAACACAACTGAAAAGTTGGATCCTCTGTACTGCTATCTGGGGAAATTTTGTGGGAATGGTTGAACTCTTGAATGAGAATTACACATAAGTAAATTTGATGAATGTTGTGTAGTACAGGCTAACCTTTGCCCAATGTGTTTTAGTGGAAGGAACTGAGTCTTAACTTTGTGACACAGGGTTTTGTTGATCCAACTGTTCTGGCTCTTGTCTGTAACCACCCGACCTGCTCTGGCCCCGGAGGAAACGTGCTTCATGTAGTTGCAGCCCCAGCTCCCTAACCACAACGCTGCAGAGCCAGCACGGCTGTGGACAGCCAGTGGGCACCATCAGGCCAGGAAAGATCTGGTGTTTTCCATTCAGAGCTGTATATTTTTATCTAGTGCAACATTTTGCAAGTGTGAAAATGCAAGACTGTGACTTATAGGAAGGGGTGGAATATCCATGCTGTTACATTATATCCGATAAACCCAAGCTGCAGAGCTGGATCCAGCTCTGAACTGTTCTTCCCTATGGCGGGGTCTTTAATTAGCACTTGCAGAGCACTGAAATACCATGACACTGTGCTACTAATGAAAATAAACCTCGAGTTGCATTCCTTGGTCTGTTGACATTTACAGTTGTGAAGTCTGAGCCAGGCAGGGAGCTGCTGCTTATGTGTAGCTGAATCTTTGGTGCAGCAAATATAGACCACAGTGAGACATCACAGCAGCACAACCTGAACTTGGAACCTGTGACAGAAATCAGTGGACAGCAGCTGCAGAGCTGCCCCTTGCCAAGCTGTCCCTGCCAAAGGGCCTGGCTACCCCCTAGGTTTGTCCAGGCTGGTGTGCTGCCCTGACTGCCCCAGAGGCTGCCTCACGCTCTCACCCTGCTGTCGTTACAAAGTTTAGGATAATTTACTTAAAATATTATTTAAGAAACTGTGATGGTGAGAAGAAGGAGCTGCTGTAAAGCATATCACAAATGTAAACAGCAGCAGTGCAGCTCAAATCAAACGTTGTTTAAGCTCTATTGTGGAGCATCAGGATTTTGGCCAGTTGCATAGAAACCTGCAGTGTCCCGGTGATACACTGGGGAGTGAGTCATCCTCCACGTGCCTCTGGCTGGAGGTATTTCTAGCTGTCTCCTCATGGATAGGACTTGCAGAAGAGGGAAAACTGTTCCCTCTCATTTTCTTGTATCATGGTTATTTTTTTTTTCTAAATATAAACAGGTAAATATGTAATACCAGAAAGCTTAACTTGGGTAAAATGTGGGAGAAGGGAAAAGGGAAAGGCTTTGCAAACTAAAAGAAGTGCAAAAATATTTGTACTGTATTTTAGTCTTTTTTATTTCCTTTTGGCTTTGTTTGTCTTGTGGCATTAGTGGGACAGGCCCTACCAATTTTGCTGGCATGTATTTGTAACCCAGGAATGTTTTTTGGCAGATGTAAAATTAGAAACAAATTTCATGTGTTCTGCAGTGCCCTCCAGTGCTGTAAGGGACAGGAACAGAATATGTGGCTTTGTCAGATCGACTCCAGGAAACCACAAAGAAACAGAGATTAGAAACAAAATTGGGAAATTAAATAAATAAGTAAGTGAAAAAGGAAATATCCCCCCTCCACACACACTCCAGAGCAGATGCTGTGCAGCTTGGGAGGGGACAGCACAAAGCCCCTCGCCGCAGTGATGGGAGCAAACAATGGAGCTCTGGTGCAATGGGGAACAAGGGCACATGATTGGGGGTTGTTTTCAATAAGTGGTTCCAGGATTTCGAGGCAAAATGATGCTCTGAAATTTACCTGTCTATTTTCAGGCATGTGAATAAATGAAGTACCGCTCCCCTCCCCCTGCCAGGATGGAAACACTGTATGCTCGGCCCATCAAATTAAATGCGGGCAGGTTTTCATTTCCAGGCCTGCATGTTTGGAGATGATGGATGGTGAGATATATGTCTCTATAATGAAGGTTTCATTACGATTTTTTTAAAATGTGCAACATGGCTCTTCATTTCCAAACAAGAAGTGCCATCCTCTTGCTTGTAGCTCCCATACCCAATACGTGTAATATTGCCAAAGGAAATGATTGAATAACCACTGAATATATTCATTTAATATGAAGTTATATTTGCTCCAGGTTTACTGCACAGCTCCAGAAAACCTGACTGACATAATAAACTGCATAAATAAAAATGAGGAGGAGTAACCATAGGGCAATTAGAGATAAATGATCAGTGGTATGATTTGGTTGCAAGTACTCAAGAAGATTTTTAACGAGCTTGTTTCTGTCTTGTTGATGCCCTGCTGCCCACTGCCTGCAAACAGCCAGGTGATCAGACTTTCCTGACTCAGACACCTGACTCAAACACTTAGAGGAAGCTAGTTTGAGAAAAGAATTAATTAGAAGCAACTCATAATTAAAAAAATCATCTTGACCTCTTTAATCACTCCATAACAGCGATTTTTCCCAACAAATACCTTGTGTTGTACACATGTGGCAATGGTTGACAAGCAGCAACACCAGTGTGCTCTGTCTATGGCCTGCATCCTCTCAGTTTTAACGTTGGTCAAATCTGGTACCTGCCTGGGTTGATGGACAGCGCAGGAAGCTTGTTGTTTAAGCCAAAATGTGTGGCCAGGAAACCTGGCCTGGCTGTGAAATCAGTCATGTGTGGAAAAGGTTAATCTTTATAGGAGGGAAACAGGGCACTATGGAAATACCTACAGTCTAAAAGATGGGCTTCATCAACATTTCATTAATGAGTGATAACTGGCTGGGGAAATGATGAGGGTTAGGTGCCTAGGAGGGGTGTACCTTAATGCAGGTAAAGGGAACCTCTGTAAAATTGCCCAGTGTTTTTGCTGCAATTATCAACTTGATTTCATGGTAACTGTTTTTCACCTTTCCTCCACACTCTAAGGGATTTTTTTTTAATTTTTTTTAACTTCAATTTGCACATATGTGCACAGTATAGAAGTGTTCTCATTGCCTTAAACCTCTCTCTGCCACTGTAAATGTTCCCTTCCAAATGCAAGAAGGACTTTGGTGACCCAGTTCTGTGTGGCATCAAAAGGGGAAGGTTCAAATCGCATTTTGTGATGTTTCTGGTAATACCCTGCACAGCCCTTAGCGCCCTTACCCTGGAGCTGGTGGAGTTCTAGGAAACAGGGAGACTTCTAGGAAAAACCCAGTGGCACCTCTCTCCTCCGCCCCTGCACTGCTGCCCCCCATTAAAAACACATTATGCATTAGCACTGAGAGGATAAATTAAAACCACCCAGACAGCTTTAGGTTATGCATTTGAGTGCTGAATCCAGCTGGTGGAGAGCTGGGCTTTTTCTGAGCCTGGGCATGTTGTTGAGTGCATGTGTTGAGAGCCATCTAATCCTGTCCTAGTGCCCACAGTCATGACTGATTTTTTCCCTCTTGCTGTTTGGTGGAGTCTGTCCCATCCATCTGAACAGGATCCTGCTGGAAGGTTTCTTGTGTTATTTTCTCCTGGACTTTCCTTGTCTACCCATCAGTGGGTGCAGTGCTGACTTTTTGTCGTGGCAAGATTTTGCTGCGCTGCATCCTGCAAAGAGGGGTGAAGACACAAACTCTCTGGAGGGGTCTGACAACAGCCCCTGTCTGACCTACCCACAAACCCCCTGCAGACATCGCCCGTCCTTCACTTAAGCACTAAATTGACAGAGTGCAGTTCAGTATCGTCATCTGAGTTTGCCTCCAGATTTTCTACTTTTCTCTAAGATTTTCTCCACTGGACACTGTCTTACCCAAGGAAAAAAGGATCCAAGTTTTTGATACTAATCTTAAAGACATTTGGTTTTTGGCTTTCTTTGGAAGTTGATTAAATGCAGCTTGTCAACCCACTCTTTTTTGAGAAGTACTAAACTGCACTGCAGTCACAGGGTCAATATATCTCAGAGCATCTTCCACTGCTGTGGCAGTGTCATTCCCAAGTACTTGTTCTACCTAAAGGGTACAAGAGCTAGTGCATAAAAGGTCTAATAATAATTAGAAGCCTATAGACTAATAATAAGAATTAGTGTATAATAATTAGAAGCCTGTGAGAGATGTGACTTAACCAGGAAGAGATAGAAGGAAATAGAGGAGGCTGGTGGACATAAGCAGGAGACCTTTGGCTGGTGATTTGCCCATCCCTTGTACCAGTGTCCCTGAGAAGGCCACACACTCACACAAGTTACATGAAGAAGTTTCATTGTGTTAGCCATCATGACCTGCAAATCCATTACGCAGATGAAGTCGGACCATAGAAATATCTTTTAAGAGAGGAAGAACAAGAAAAAATATCCTAAAGCTCTTCTAGGCCTTTACTCCTGGGGATGGATGGGATCTTTAAAAAAGGTTTAAAAAAAAAAAAAAAGATCTTGCTGGAAAGTTAGAATCTTGACAAAATAGGTAACCCAACCCACATTGGGCTATCATAAAGGTGCCATTATGGTCACTTTAGGGAATGTATATTTTTGAGCTCCATGAAATGTATATTCTGCACTCAAGGTCTGATAAAGTGGATTATTGACAGATAAAGCCATAGGCTGTTTCCTAGTCAGTACCTACTTGTTTTTTCTTGTACTAATAAGGATCCACTAAGTTTTTTAAAAGAGAAATTTATCCTCTCATGTAACGTACTGATGAGTGGAGAACTGTACCTGAGATCAACTGAGATCTCAGTTAGTAGGAATCAGAGCTCTTGGAAAAGCAAAACCCTACTTTCACTCCCAAATTACTGGGAGGTGGTTACTTCTGTATCTACATGATGGAAATAGACGAGTTTTGTATGATTTTTTCAAAACATGGTTGAATGCTGTGTACTGAAAATGCAAAATCAAATGCTTGGAACTTCCTGGATTTATTCTGTTCCCTTCTGGTTCCTGCAGTGTAACCAGAATGGTTGATGTAACCACTGCCACTACTGTAGTGGCAATGCCACCAGCTACAGCCGTTCATCAGACCCAAAACATCCGTTTGCCTTGCTTTATTCTTCTGAAGCAAGCTAAGAGGAAAGCAGCTGGGCTAGGAATGCTGCAGTGTTCCAGCAGGGAGGCATTGCATGTTTATAACATAAAATTTGGATTAAGTCATTTTGTGGGGGGTAGCATTCCCATTAAGGATGGTTGGTAGAACTTGGCTGCATGTCCAGCACAAGCATAGAATTTGGCTGTCGTCTGAAACTCCCTGTGCACCTCCTGGGCTGCGCTGCCAGAGAGAGCAATTGAGACCTGCAGAAGCAGGCAGCTCTGTACCTGCAACCAGGCAGAACTGAGGGAAGCACTGAGCACCTTTTTTTTTGGTGTGGAATCAGGTTTTCCTTCAGCCCATCCCATAAGAATTGACTGCAGAGCCTTAGCATTTTCCACTGAAAGAGCTTTGGTATGGTTTATGGACTGTCTTCTGGGAGTATCTTTACATAACAATGTTATTTTTATTATTGTTGTTGTTACTGTAGTAGTTATTGGTGCTGCTGGTGGTAATAGTGGTAGTTGTCCTTTCAGCAGCCCTTCCCCTAGATTATTTTCTTCCATCAGCTTGCTTTGCATCCCAGAGGAATGTAGGAAATGGTTTTGGCTACAGTTGGAGTCCTCTGCCTCAAATATTAACTGTGGTGCTTACTGTTATTAGCAAAAGCTTTGTAGTTGTGTGTGTTTTCTAAGTACAGGGACTGTTGGCACTGCTTTCTATTAAGGCTACCCACTTCCCATTTCATGCCCAGTTTTCAGTTGTTTATAATATAGTGGAACTTCAGCTGTTCACTTGTAATTAGAAGACTGTGGGCAGCACTCTCCTGCCTTGCTGCTGATTGCAATCTTGTCCTGCTCAGCATACCTCTGCAACACAGCCAGGTGCACCCAGGTCAGCAAGGGATGAAAGGTAGCGAGTGCTGCAGTGCAAACGTGGCAATACGGGTCAAGGCAAGGTACATTTGTTAGCAGTGAAGGCATGGAGCCATGGGCCACTGATGGGGTGGATCAAAGCCAGCATGACCCTGACCGGCTGAGCTGAGCCTCAGGGGACACCTCCCAGCATGGTAAGCTTTTCTGGATGATGTTTGCATCTTCTGACACAGGTGCTGGGATGGAAGCATAGAGGATGCTCCTGAGGAAAATCTGAGCGTTTAACCAGTCATCAGTCACAGATGATGTCATGTCATACACAGCTTCTGCCTAAAATTTAAAGAGAAATGTCCCTGTAGGCCATAGAATGATATCATAGAATCATAGAATTGTATTGTTTGAACCCATAAAGGCTTTAAAAATGTGCACATTCCTCTTGTATATGTTCTGCTGTCTTAAACCCATTAGTGTGAAGTAACAGACTCCTGTAGTGGAGACCACTGAAAGACGTTCTCCCTGGTGTGAGGGATTTTGTGTGATGCAGCAAAGAGATGGGGAGAGCTGCTAGTAGGGATGCTCCTCCCCAAGGGAGAGAGCTGGTAGGACCTGCTGAGTCTTACCAAAAATGTGGTGTTTTCTGGCAGCCTCCCTTCTGTGTGCTGGAGGTGTGAGCTCTTCTGGTGCAGAAAGAGCCGTGGTTGGTCTCATCCAAGCCTTGGGTTGCCATTACATCCAGATCTTCTTGCTGACAGAGTCATCAACATTGTTACACAGCTCAAGCTGTGCCTGACCTCCACTCACCTGCTACATTTAGTTGGTAAAGTCTTCATGTGATTGTTAACCTATTGCAAGCTGTTTTCCAAGTAAGAGGCAATCTTACTTTCAGGTGGTTAATTACTTTCAGTTTAGCAGAATTATTTGTTCAGTGTTTACTCTCATAGAAAGTTATTTTGATACTTATGTTTTCTTTGAGAGTTCTTTGTTTCAAACTGTACGTCTCAGTATTTAGCTGAACCAGGAGGAAGTACAGACTTTGTTAGCTTGTTTCCAAGAGCGTAGCAGAGTATTGTCCTGCTGCTGTGGGTGTGAAGTGCAGATAGGAGAATGGGATCCACCCTCTGCTCATCATGCTGGTGCATGGAGAGCTGGCAAAGGCTCTTCCTCACAGGGTGTAAAATAGTGACCCAGCGCTGCTCTGGATAAATGTCCAAGGAGCCATAATTTGCCATGTGGCAGATGGGATCCATGGGCCCGGTAAGCAGTGTTGTTATGGCACTGGTTCCTACCTTTGCCTCCCAGTTAGTGGAGAACCCTCAGGCTTTATTCACTGCCGGGCTCCCTAATGCCGTGCTTTCCGTTCTGCTCTTGTACAACTTAAGAGGCCAATTAAAATCGGCTGACATCTGGAGCCCTTAACAGCAAAAAAATTAGTGGTGTTCCTGTTCTGGAGATGGATCCTGAAGTCAGAAAAACCTTGCAGCAATTTCAAAGGCATGTTCTTCAAGGGCTGCTGGATTGGTCCCTGTAGTACATTGACTGGTGTATGAGAAACAAAGAAAAGCCCTTGACTATTAGTGGGTTTCACTGTAATTCAGAATAATACCAGATGTTTCATTATGTATCAGCCAGCTATAAAACTGCTTCTTTGAGCCATTGAACAAAGACAGTTGACAAAAGAAAAATTAATGTTGTGTCTTTGATCTCATGTTTTAAATTTGTCTTTTATAAATAGTGATGGGTTCTGGTTAAAAACACTCTAACAATTTGTTAAATATGCAAATGTCTGAAGTTCCTTAGCAACAGAACAAATAAGTGTTTTTCTTCTAATATAATATGTATGCTAGTTTAGTAAGCACACAATAAGTTAATTAGGCTGCGGTTAGGTATTATTTGTAAATGTCATATTAGCATGCTGTTTTGTTTCTTTGTTGCAACCAAAAGCCTCAAACTCACTGATGTCACTTACTGCATGTTGTTTTTTTCTTCTAGTTTTGAAATGAGTTTATTTTTTAACATACTTGTGGGCAGAATAATGATTTATTAAGTCGCGTGTTTATTATTGTTTTGCTTGGTTGTAATGTCTCATTGTCTTTACGTTGTTAGCAATGTCAGAGATTTTACAGGGAAATTCTAGGAAAGTGCACATTACATGTGTAATAAAGCTGCTGCAGTGTACTATGATTAATGTCGTTACAATGAATACCAAATGAATTAATAATGATGGGGCCACTTAATTTTAAAATGTTGGCATTTGTCTAAATGCTGCTCTGAGAGAGGGTGGAGGAGCTTGGCATGGTAGGAATTGGGTAAAGCAGCATGTTTGCTGCCAGCATGCAAGCAGTTTGTTTCTCTCCAAACAGTTACAGTCAACTGTTAACATATTCACTGCCAAGGAGATTTATGTAAATCCAGAGAACATTTTCTTATGACTCTAAGTTTTCACTTCATAGTCTTGTGTGTTCCCCCTCTCCTCTAACAAAGATTTCTGCCAATAGCTCTGCTACTTCCATGGTTTTGCTGCAGCAGGTGGGGAGAAATTCCAGTCCATACACCTCTGGGTTACAGGAAAAGTAAGGAATTCACACACAGATTCACAGAATGTCAGGAGTTGGAAGGGACCTCAAAAGATCATCTAGTCCAACCCCCCTGCCCGAGCAGGGTCACCATATTCATGCAAACAACCAAGCAAGAAGTAACTTTCTTGTGAGAATTTTGAAAGTTTAACATGTTCTGATCAAATCACATTGCTAATCCAGGAATGCTTCCCTGGCAATCCTGAAGCACATTTTGAAGTGTCTTAAGCCTCACTGCAGTGGTCATATGGTCCTTTATCAGTAGGGGGTGGTTTCAGAGGAGGCTTTTTTGCCTGCATGAAATATCTGGAAGATGAGAATAATGAAATTCACAATTAGAGCACTTGGAGGATTGCTGTTCACAGCACAAAGTGTGTGCAAGTCACTGTGTCCACCTGGCTGAAGCCCAGCCCTGGAACAGGACAAGAGATGCCCAAGGAGAAACAGCCTTGATTCTGTGGCTGCGGTAACATTCCCATCCACATCGAGGGAGTTATTTTTGCTGTGTCTGAGCATTTGGAGATGGATTTTTATGCTCTGTGTGTGGAGGCTTGTGTATTCTCATACCTTTAGTTTTTGAGTGGCCAGCAGAAACTATCCACTAGATCTTTGCTTCATGACTGAGGATGAAGGTCATTTGTCCCTCTGAAATTTTATGAAACAAAAATTTCAGCAAAAATAAAAGAAGATACCATGGCTTCCTCCTGCCCCAGTGTATTACCCCAGTCTAGCAAGCCAAAGCTTGCCAAGGTTTTTGCTTTTACTGGCAGTACTCTTCTGCTGTTGGTGAGTTGTGCTGAACTAGATGGACATTCTATCTCCTACTGCAGTTTTGAATTGCCTTCTTTCTCCCTGGATCATCTCATTTTGCACTAGTTCATATAGTCTTTTAGTCACCTGAGCACTGGAAAATTATCAGCAAGACAGTCACTTTCTATTATATACACAGACCAAATCCTATAAAGTCAGGCAGACAATTTTATGAAGGAAGGTGAAAGGAGAAATCCAGCAAAGGTCGGATATGATTGTCATATTGAAGGTAGTTTGAAATCAGTTGACTCCCTAAATCATTGAGTTCACAGGAGTATTTGATAGTTTCCCTGTTAATCTTTGTTAAGCATGTGAGAAAATGCTCCCAGAAAATGCCTATAATTGCACAATTCTTTTAAAAATGTTTTTAAACTTAGAAATCTAGTAACAACTCCTAGGTGATAAGGACTCCTCTACTTGGAGCTGCAGCCTTTTCCTTTTGTTGTCTATATTTTGTAGCATTTCTGGAAATCAGACACCTCTACTGAACCTTTTTAGATATTTTCAGCTCATTCTTGATACCCTGTGCATTTGTTGACCCATTCTGTGGCACTCACAGAGGCTTGTGGCACCGTGCTGGTCACTACAACAGTTCTCATCATTGGAGTGCTCAGTGCTCCATTGTGTTTCCATGTAACTTTTGTCCATCTCCCATTTTTTTGATGGCAGTAGTGTAATTCCTGCCCTGGGGCTTTCCTTTGGGATCAGCACTAGGGCCCATGTCTATGCAGACACCCTGCCGAGCAGCCGCTCCCCCATCCCTGCAAGACCTGCTTGAGAGGCTGGTACCAAGGAGCCACTGAGTGGCTTTGTTCCAGCAAGTAATCGGGCCCCTTCTCTTTATACTTTCAGGCACACACAAAAAGTCTGTCTCAAAGCTGTTGCCGGTGTACTCAGTTGATGCTCAAATAATTTACACAAGTGTAACTTAAGCTGAGAGAAATTTTGGATGGCTCATTCCAAATATAACTTCATGGGGTTTTTGTTGCTCTCTGGCTACTGCATTTACCCTCGATGATTAGATGTGATGGTTGTGGTTGGTACAGCTGTAGCAACAGTTTGTAAGATTTAGACTCCTACCAGCTTACAGCCAACCTCATTACTATGACATTCCTGGGATTTGAAAGTGATTCAACTTGTGTTTTTTTGCAAAAACCTCATCACATCAACAAAGTAACATTATTATCCTGGGAGAAAATGAAGGAGCATCCAGATTGGCCACCTGTGTAATGTAGGACATGGAGTTTTGGGTTATGTTTTCACTGTGGCACCCATGAGCTCTCAGCTGAACTAAAGCATGTTGGGTGGTTTAATTTCTAAGAATCCGCCTGCACACTGAATGGTGGACATCCTTCCCAGTAGTCTGTTCAATTTATTGTCTTAACCAGTAATTTTATCAAAAGCTTTTAATTTTGATGAAGCCTGTGCTTCAGGTTAGCTGGTTTTCCTCTCCCCAGGGATCTCGGAAGAGCACTATGCAGCAGTTTGCACATGTTTCTGGAGGTGTAACTCATGCAGATCAGGTATCTGCCCTTAGAGGATGGACAACACAGACAGGTGCGGTACCCAACAGCTTTGGAATTGTGTTTATGAGCAGGATTGCAGAGGGGACCTCTAGAAAGAAGAGTTATCTTGGTGCTTGGCAGAATTAAACAGCTTGAAGAAGTAAGCAACAATTCTCTCTCTCATATGGCTGTTTCCAGCTGTTATCTGCAGAGAGAAAAGTGAGGAGGGTGGGGGTACAAGAATGGGATGTGCCCCTGGCTTGTGAACAGCTTTCTGGCCTTGCATATGAATGAGCAGCACAGAACTGTACATGTGTTTGGTTAATATCCTAAAATCCAGCTTAATGAAAAAATCAAAGTCCCATAACAAACCACCCCTTGCTAACGTGATCTGAGATAACCTGAGTGTCCCCTTCGACTTGATTCCTTTTGTGGTGGTGGTTTGGATGGTTCTGATGTTTTGGCCAGCGTGGTTTTATTCTTTCCTGATGACTTTCTGCCGTTCTGTGTTCCTTTTCTTACTCGGAGTGCAGAGTCCTTGGCTGTAAAATCACCTCTGTCCTGTGCTGAGATGACATCAAGGGTGGTACAGCTGTGATTCCTGGCAATGGCTCCTGATGCAGACAGCGGGAGGGTGGGGGGAACACAAATAGGTGCAGTGTTTCCCAAAGTTCATGGGCTGTAACAGTTTGCACAGGAAGTCTTGAAATAGAAAATACTTTGCTTTTCTGAAGTCCGTGCGAAGCAGTCTGACTTCCCACTAAAGCATGCAGAATCTTTATTTACTTTGTTGGTCACAGAGGAAAGGAAGTTTTACAGTATGTGCTCATTGAATTCCGATAAACACCCAGCAAGTGCTCTATTTGCTAATTAAGAGATAATGTTAATGGGCTGGAATGTTGTCACAGGATTATGCTCTCCTGCTGCCACCAAAAACATCAGAGTACTTATCAAAATAACAGTGATGGATGTGGAGCCACAGCTGGTTTCCAAAGTAGGTACCATGGACTGTGGGACAGGGCACAGCAGTGCCTTTGGTTGTGCAGAATGATGGCTGGAGAGGGAACCAGCTGCCTGATGGATGGACAGACAGAGGGATGGACAGTGTGACAGATGCTGTGCTATTGTTATCCTGCCCCTTTCCCACCAGCTGCTGCAGGAGCCTTTGTCTGCCGCAGCCAGGTGGGAGGGGGCTTGCCACAAAAGAACAGTTTGGTTAAAGCATTCTGGTGTTTTATGAATAAATTGGATTCTACTTACAGCATTATTAACCTGCTGTATTCTGACGGGCTTAGGGGGAGATTATCGTGTGCTTGAACAAATCAGTATCCACAGATCCACACAAATACTGGGTTTTAACAAAAATATACTGTGATTAAGGCACACAGCGGATCAAATTCAGCCCTGACTTACACCAGGTGCAATCTCATTGATATCCGTGGGTTGAAAAGCAATTTTTACAACTTAAAGCAATCAGAAATCAGCTTAGTGTACAGACTTACTAGACCAAAATAAGGCCCAGGAGACTGTACGCTAAGCTGATTTCTGATTGCTTTAATTTTTTTAAACTTTTATCAAAGATTAATGGTCAATTATCTGGCAATCTGATTTTCTGGTACAGATTCTATTTGCATAATTTCATAGACACTTAAAATATGACCAGACTGTAATCGGTATGAAATGGGTTGAGGCATGGCTTGGTGTGGCTGATCAGAATCAGCCACAATCCCTGTGAGTATGTGCTATTGCTGTAGTAACAGGGTGACTTTAATAGGCTGTCGTCTGAGCAGTAAACAATCGGTTTAGATCTCTTGTTTGTTGTGGGTTAGTTTTTTGTTTGTGGGTTTTTTTGTTGTTTTTTTTTTATTTTTTTTGTTCTCCACATGACCATGACTCCAGGGCTAATAGGCAAAAGTATGCAGTCAAAACTTGCTTTCCTTCAGGTTTTTCATTATGTGCTTGAGCACCACTGTTACCACAGATATTCCTCCATTTATTTGCCTTTGCTACAACACTTGCAGCAGTGTCCATCAAACTGCAAGCAGAGGTTATAGTGGGAAATACTCTGCAATATTTGCCCCCCCTAGAATAATCTTTATTTAATACATATGAGTGTGGAGTGCTGCTTTTTTGTTATATGCATGCAGGTCCCCGAATGAGGTAAAAAACTCAAACCACTCAAAATGTTCTAAAAAAGTATATACCCTGTGATTAAGGAAAGGACCATCAGGTTCTCTGCTCCCTGTATACATCAGGAGCCAGATGATGCTCTGGCAGCTGGAGGGAACTGCTGGAATATGTCCTCTAGAAAGACAACCAGTCTTGATTTGGAGGCATCAAGAAATGGAGAATTTTCTGTTTCCCTTGATCATCTGATCTAGTGTTTAATTACTCTCTGTTCAAATGTGTTCCTTACCGTTCATATTTTCCTGCTTTACCTTTACCTGTCATGATTTTCTTTAGTACCTGGCTGTGAAGGTCTGTGCTGTCTCCTTTCCAGTTTACAGAAACAAATGCAGCCCTTCGAGGAGCCATCAGTGTGGCACTCAGCGCTGTGCAATGCATCCGTGCTGGCTTTAATCCACTCCACTTAGTAACAAAAGCGATAGAGACAGGGAAAGGATGACTACAGGATGAAGCTGGCCACGTGGTGAGAGGGCTTATAGAGTTAATGCTGAATGCTTCTGCAGCAGTGACATCTCTCTTGGTGTTACCAAGCCAAACTAGACAAAGTCCTACCTCCTTGCTGCAGTGAGCAATAGACTCCAGCTTGTTTTCACTGAGGCTGCTTGGAGAGGGCAGCTGTTCATGCTCTTTAATCTTTTAAGATTTATTTCCAAAATAGGTGCCTCGCATTCTGCTGGTGTCCTAGTCGTGGTGCTCTGTTATTGGGTGACTGCTCTTTCTCACTTGGAGATTTATTAGGTGGGATTTGAGACTGGAGAGACTGAGGGCTGGTGAGTCGCCGTTTGTTTAGTTGCTGGAACAATCTGCTGCTGTGGAGGAGACCAAGTCCTGTGTCTCAGTACAGTGGGACAGTCTGTCTCACCGGCAGACGTTCCTGGAAACACCTCTGAGCCCAGGGGGTCTGGTCTGCTGGGGATCTGAAGCTTGTGAGCATTGAGATGTGTGTCAGTCTGCCTGTGATGGGGAGAAAATATGTCCGTGTCAAACAGTGGTTTGTGTGGTTTGGAACATTTTTAAAAGGAGAAAAAAAAATTGGGGGTGAGCAAGGGTCCACTGCCTTCATTCCCATTGGTATATCAGTGCCTGAGATAGTTAGGTGTCATCAAAAAGGACTGAGCAAATCATTGGAGAACATGAAATGATGTCATCCTGCCACACAAAGCCACCCGTGAGACAGCTTCTGCTTGTGTACAGTGAGCTGTCTGGGGAAAACACTCACATCCTCTAAATCTTTCTCACCTCACTGCAAACTTTCCAAGGATGGGAGTCACACAGAATCGAAACTTCTGTACTCACCCAGTCCCTTCCATTCAGGGTTTTTTTCCTCCTATCTCCTGCTGGTTTATAGGTTACAATGCTCGTTACTCCTCTATTCCATAAGTATGTGCTGCACATACACAAAGAAATGGGTCAGGAGAACGCTAATGTCATGGAAAGACATGCACAAACTTTGGGGTTTGTTTTCTTTTCAAATACTAGTTTGATTTTTGAATCAGTTGAGCTGCTTCTGAACATGAGGACTGCAGGACTAGCAGAGCCCACCTTCCCCAGGTCCCTGAGTCCCACTGCAGCAGTTGGCAAAGAGAAACAATAAATTTACTCCAAATGCTAGTATAAACCAAAACAAAACACAAACCAACCAACCAAACAAACAAACAAAAGGATTCCTAGAGGGAAGGACTCAAATGGAAAGAAACGGGAAAAGAGGAGATTTCTGATTATCAAAAACTGTTAAGAGTGTGTGTGTGTGTGAAACTCCACTCACTGCTTTCCACTGGGGACCCCCTACAGAGCTTTCTCCTCCTGGTTGTGTTCATTTCTTCTGCTGCTTTGCAGCATCTCTTTTGGGGTAGGTGTTTTTGTACAATGCCATTTCTTTGTGCAACTGACGTTTCCTCACAACGTGTAAACAAAAAGAAAAGAAGCACCTTATGTGGAAAAATCCTATGAATTATAAAGACACTTAGTATTTCTTTTAAGATTGGAACTGTCTGATAAAATTAAACAAATGCATATATATAACACTACTGTAGAATGAATAGAACAAGAAAATATGGATCTCATTGATTAAAATGAATTAATGTTATCTTCATCCTCCATTTAATTGCCTGAGATTATTCTGCAAAGATGTGAGTGACTACTATGGAACTGAATCTGAAATGTCTTAAATTTTGGAGTATTCAGGGTCAACTACCAGATTTTTATGGTGGTGATCAGGTTTCTGAAAGAGAGTCTCTGAAGATTTTGTTTTGACCCTGTCAAAGTCCCCTCACTTACGTGAGCTTTATGTGAGCCTTATGTAAGCCTCACTTATGTGAGACTTAATATATTCACTGGGGTTTTTCCTTGTGAAATTAAGCAACAACAACAAAAAAATAAAAAATCCTTTGTTTTGTTTTGAACTATTGTTTTAAGGCATGGTAAAGTGAAAAGCAGCTGTGGAATATTGTAATCTCTGCAACAGTGAGACAAACCCCCAGGCTGTACCTCTGTGGTACCCGAGTGCTCACAGTCTTTCTGGGTTTTCTTTCAGAAATAATTTTTCTTGTCCCTTCCATCATAAGAAAGCTTCACAGTTCTTTGAATTTATAAAAATGCCTCTTTATAGGTGTAGTTATATAGTTAAGTTTATAGTTATACACTGACAGGCCCCATATTTTTTTGAAATGTCAGTTACAAAAATGAAAATGTAATGCTCGCCCGGTGGTTCCTCCCCAGGAACTTCGTGTGTTAAAGTGTCAGACCTGTGCCTGAGCAAAGACTGCCAGCCCCTGAGTTCTGCCCTAGCTGAATGTGGGGCAAGGGGTCACTGGGGGCGTCTGTGAGAGCACTGGGACAAAAGTTGTTACCAGTTCAGTACCTGGGGAGATGTGTGAGTGCAACATCCATCAGCCTGTCTTGGGGAATTCCATGGGATTCTGTTAAAGAATAGGGGTTTCTTTCTGTTTCTCATTTATGCAAATAAAAGGTGAACCGGAAAAGACATCAATAAGAGTTAAGTGGCAATATCAAGTCAGTTTTACTGCCAGGTCACTCAGCCCCCAACAAATCAAGTAGGAAAAATGTGTCATTTATCAATATAATAAACAGTTCTACTCCTTCTAAACTCCAACAGCTCTCTTGAAACCATACCTCAGAGCAAACATCCTTTGCAGTGTAGTCAGTAGGACCTCTCTGTAGTGCTTCTTTCTTTAGACAGTGCAACCAGCCACAGAGCTGCCAGTCTGCAATTTAACCTGCTGTGAGCAGAGGTGGAGAATCTGGCAGGTTGTGCTAGCTTCTCCGGATATCTGATGGAGGAAAATATCTAGATTTTCTCTCCACTTTATATAGGGTAAAACTGTGATCTGGGCTCTGGACTAATAACCATCACTAGCAGAGCTCTACAGACACGTTGGTGTAGCTGGCTGGAAAGCTGAAAGAAAATAAGTGAGTTCTAGCAAAGATTTAATTATACCCTGTGGGTTTGGGGGACTTAATTTCTTGCTCCCCGCTGTCTGTCCCTTACTTTATATCTCAGATAATTCTTGTTGAAAAATCATTTGAGTCCTTTAAAATATACTTTCACCCTGGTATTGCACATCACAGGTTGTATAAAAATGTCTTTTGGGCTGTGTTTTCAATTGTGCACATCACTGCTGTGAATTGCATGATCAGTCATAGCAATTTTGTGTAGGAGAGAAAAAGAAAAAAACATGCCATTCCTGACCAGCTTGAGTGACCACAGGGGACAAGTACAACCCTGAGGTCAGGATTAATCCCTCCAGACTTCAGGCATTTCAGCATATTTCCTGACTTGGGAGCACTGGGCTGCTCTGGGTTCTTTTAGAGAGGACGATAGCTCTGACACTGTCATCTGTTGTCAATGGGAGAACTTCTTTCTCCATTTATTCAAGATGGAGGCCAGGGTGTGCACATCCTCACACTAGGGATTGGCTGAGATATGGCAGTCAGTTGAAGAAGTTATGCAGCAATGGCAGATGTTTGTGTTCTCCCACCATGATTGTAGGAGCTTTGTTTCCATAAGAAATCAGGACAGAAGTTTTATTCTGGAGCACAAAACCCTGCGTGTTCTGAAAATAAATAATGTGCACAGAGTTTGCTCTGGGGAGAGGCTGAGGGAACTAACCATGCGACAGATGATGTTCAAGATCCCTTCACAGACTGATGCACTCATGACCAGGCTGTTTGGGCTGCCATAATCAAAAACACAGACCTGAAATTTAGGTTTATGCAATGAAACTCTGATGACAACCATAGTGTAGTAAAGAAAAACCCACTAGACTTGGTCAGAATTTTCCCAGGAGGAAAATCACTGCATGTCAGTGAAGCACAGAAAACTATAGTGCACAAAACTACAGTGCACTGAATGCCACAGCCAGAAATTCAAGCTGTGCTAGTTTTGTGCAAACTCTTACAGGTCTGACTTACCAGCTGTCTCAGCATGACCTGACAGTTAGCAGTGAAGGGGGGAGTCAGCAGCAAGCCCTGCAGTGCACCCCAGAGAGCCTTCAGCTCAAGACTGGCATCGCAGTACAGGGAGCATGCAGTTCTGCAGAGACATGGGGATCACTGGTCACTGGTTCTCCTCAGATCATGAAGTGTCCTTTGTGAGCCTTTGCAGGTTTAACCCACGCTGATGGCGGGGTGAGTGGAGCTGGAGGTGATGCAGCCTTTGGTCAGCATCAGGATTTGGGGTGAAGGGAGACTTAGAAACCTCTGTTGTTATTATCTTTTAGAATTGTGCTCTAAGTACGATTGTCCCTGAGACTATACTCCCACACTGTAATTACATCTGCTTCATTTATGGAATACCATGTATTATATTTGTAGCCTGGGTTTTAAATGTGTATGAAGAGAAAATGAGGTTATATTATTGCTGTAATTGAGAGGAACTAGGACAAGTTTTATTAATTTCCTGCCACAGCATACTGAGTAAGCCAATATTTTATGGGGAAACTCAGAGAGAAGAGTAATATATGTTACATTTCTGAATTCCGGAGGACACTTGAAGAGTTTTACTGGCAATTGATTTTTCTACAGGTAAATTGTAATCTTTGATGGGCTGATGTGCCCCTGAATATAGTGTCTCTGCTGAGATGCACTCACTAAGGGTACAATGAAATGGAAGCAGGAGGTGTATCAGCTCTACTCTGACAGGCGGTGAGAAATTGGAAATCCTGACTGTAGGAACTACCTTTCCCTCAGCTAAGGCAGCTCTTACTGCATTATCTACATTGCTCTGAATGCTGAAGGCTCTCAGAAATATTTAACATATAAGTATCTGATTAAAAAATAAAAAAACAGCAGTAAGATGTCATATGTTTCAAGGTTTTATTTCTCTTTATAGACGCTACTTTGTCCTGGTCTATGTTAACTGTTACCTATCATTAGTTTTTTATCATTCCCTAATTGTTCTTTGTTTTTCAAGTCTTTAGCTTTCTGTGCAATATCAGCTAAAGTTTTAAACATCAGCACTGGTAAATGCTGCTGAGCTCTTGAGCTGACAGGCCTTGGCAGAGAAATCTGTGGGAGACCCCTGGTTGCATAGCCCTTGGAAGAACAAGTTCAGACAGTTCGAGGAGGAGGCAGCTCTGTCTGCAATGGCAAAGTCACTTTGCTGGGGCTCTGGTCCTCCTGGGGAGACTCTAGATGAGTGAAGAGGTGATTGCAGCAGCCTTGGAGGAGGCAGCAGCAGTGAAAAGAGCAGAAGGGACTGACCCTGTGGATGAGTGATGTCCTGCTATCAGTTGTGCTGGTGATTGTTTTTAGAGGCAAATTAGTGTAGAGCTGTTCACACTGTTGGTTTTATGTGCTCCTGATGATGTGTGTGCCTCAGCGTGCCACTGCTTCTCATGTGTAGTCATGGAGGTTGTGCTGTGTTGGGGTTCAGTGTAAAACAACCTGCTTAACAGGAACCTGCTGATACAGACAGCGTGGTTGCTTGTCTTCTTGTAAATGGTAACATCACAGAAACACTTTGCTGATTCTGAAGTTGCTGAAGTCAAAGTAGTAATGGCAGCATAGAAGAGTTGAAAATATATGAATCAGTGGTCTCTCCTCCCCCTCTGACAGCAGGTTACCCTGCAGTGCTGCTGGCCTTTCTTTGGGATGCAGCAGGCAAATAAATGCTGAAGAGCGGAGCTGTGGTACCCAGCCAGGGCTGGGATCACAGGTCTCAACAGGAGCCGTTATTTCTATTTCTGTTCCTCTTGGGTACTTATTATTCAAGGAAAAATCAGCTCTCCTGCCTTAGCTACTGCTGGTTTTGGATCATGGGCTAGCACACTTGGTTGTTGCTGGTACAGTGCTGCAGCAGAATGGTCCATGATTGCAGCTGTCTTGCCAGTGACACTTCTCAAAAGAGCTTGGTTTGTCATGCTGTCCTATGGGTGTAGCACATGACCCACTTTTGACACTGGGGAGCTGTTCCACAGCTGCACCATTGGGGAGCCTTATTCCTTATGCAGTACTGAGCTCTGGGAAAGGTCTGGTGCTGCAACCACAAGAGAGCATCAACAGGAAGGTCCAAGCACTGCTAGCCATGGGTTACTCTCCTGCAGTGCAAGGAGCACTTGTTCTTGTACTGTCTGAGCATGGTGACCAAGCTGTCAGACTTCCACAGAATAAATTGCAGCTGGTGGCTGTGGAGCTGCAAAGCACATGGTCAGATAAATGAGATTTAACTGGGATGCATGAATCCCTGGCAGACCGCTGCCTCAGAGTTGCTCATTTTCCAATTCCTTGAACACCTCAGGCATTACTCACCACTATGGTTTGTGTGGAGAAAACCTGAGCATGGTGATGTGGACTCTTGATTTTTCTGTCACGTGCAGCAAGCGGCAGTGGGATCAGTTGTGACAACAGGGGAGCTCTGTTTGCTGTTTGTTTCTTAGCTGTTCAATAAATGTAAGATGTCCCATTAAGCAGATAGCTGTGGAGGGCACCTTTTAGGTGCTGTACATTGATGTGGCTATTTAAAATTCAGAAGTGAATCCACTTGAATGAGTCACCCTGGTTGGGTGGAAGAACCCATGCTGTTATATTTTTTGTTAAAAACAGGAGTTAACTTTCATGTATTTCATGTTTACTCTGGATGCCAGTTCTTGTGGTACTGTTTTTATGAACAGACATGTGGCTGAGAGCACTGTCCCTTCACTGGGACAGACCACAGGTAATTGCACCAAGCCCCCTCTCTGCCACCCCAGGCAGTGGAGTTAGGGGGTGGAGGTGGGTGTGTGTATCTGGCCAGGGCACAAACCTGATTGTGTCATGTGGTAATGAAGAAATTCTTCCACATACACCTCTTCATCAATGGCTGGTGCCATGGCATAAACCCAGGATTTACTCAGTAACAAGCTCATGCTTCTCTCTGTGCTGGGTTAAAAAAAAACAAAACAAAACAAAACAAAAAACCCAAAACAAACAAAACAACAAAACCCAAACCCAAAACACCAACAAAAGTAATGTTTTTCTGGTGTACATACTGAGTCTGATGGATTTAAAGCAATTTTAGGACCTCTTTACATTAATTGAGTCCATTAAGCTAAAGTGGACAGGCACTTCAGTGGGAATCCCAGCAGTAACTACAGCCCCTCCTATATGATGGAACCTTCCTCCCTATCTAAAAGCACTTTGTCTGCTGCTGTCACACTCTGTGTATCTGTGTTGCCACTCTGGTGGGATCAGAGCATCAAACCCAGCCATTGGAGGAGTTCTTCCTTGGATTTCAGTATACTACAGGCCCTGAGAGTCTCTCTCATGTAAAGTATTGTATTCCAGCTGAAATCAAACATCAGAAATTCACATCTAAGACAATGATTTTGGTAATCTCTCTTTAGCAAAACCATTTTTACTCAAGAAGGAAAGTCTCATGTTAGGGTCTGCTCGCTGAGTAACTCAGTGCCAGTCATGGGTGAATGTACCTGAAGGAATCACTCCTGTCCTCGTGTGTCAGTGGATCCATAGGGATCTTCAGGAAAAGTCTCCCGTGTGTCTGATCAGGCTCCACTGCCCTGTGTACTCTCCCCATCAGCGGTGCACAGGGCTGTCCTAAGGAACAGGAAAGCCAGAGAACAGTGTCACCCTCGTTCTTAAACATGTACATATTAAGGAGCAGTGATTGAGCAGTACAGTCAGTTGCTATTACCCAGACACTATCCTAGGCAGGGCAGGTAACATCTAAAGCATTGGGAAGATGGCAAGGAAAAAAAGAGAATTAAAATCTTCTGCTCGGTTTTCTTGAGGATTTCCCCTCAGGCTCTTCAGCAGGGCAAACCTCACCGCTGGGTTACTAACGGCAGTGTGGAGCACACCTTGACGACAGCAGTGCTGTGTATTAGGGTATTTTCTCTTCTTTAGATGAAAAGACCAGCTTTTGTATTCAGGCTAAAAAAAAAAAAAAAGTATTCATCCTGTTAAGTAGATTGAAAGAGAATCCAGATTAAATAAATCATTAAATCATTCCAGAATGTTATCCACCTGTTCTGGCCTGTAATTTATTTTCAGATGAACAGTAGGTAAAAAAAAAAAAAGTAAAAAAGGCAATACAATGGCAAAAATTATTTTCCCCTAAGAGATGCTTTGATCCTGAAATGACACCTGGAGAGCTGCTTGTGCAGCATTTGAGATCATTTTGAACTAATTGCTTTAATCCATTGCTTCATAACTATAGCCACATAATGCTAAAGGTTCTGCTGTAGCCACCTTTGAAGAGGGAACTTCAAGGCTTTTGCTGCTGCAAGGCCAGTAAAAATATCATCCCTTTAATGTGGGGTGGGAAACCTGTAGGAACACAGGACATCTGTTTGAGGGGACAGTCAAGTACTAACCAGCTAGGAGGAGAGGTCCCAGACCATTTCATTGTCGTGGCCACACTCTTTATGTGCCAGTGCTGGAATAAAGGAAGGTTTCCCCTCTCCTATGTTCCTGAAAAGAGAGGGTTGTGCTTCAAAAGGCTGGGAAGTACAGATCCGGGTGGATACTTGTGTTGCCCAGACCTTCCCTCCACTCCCGAAGGATTTCCCATGCTCTCCAGCATGTTTTGTGCCACCCGTGTTGGCTGGGGATGGTGGTTGGTGGAGAAGCTTGAGGCAGGCGACTAAGGACCAAAGATGGGAGCACAGCACTGGTGCTGGGAGGGTGAGGAAGGTGGTGAAAGGTGGTCATTGTACAGCTTCTGCACACCTCCTCTCCACCCAGCTGCATCTGAAGGCAGCCACAGTCACACACACACACACACACACACACACACTTCACGTCTTTCTGGTGTATGTTCACACAGATTTTGCCAGTTTGGTGGTTGGTGTAAAATGAATTCTGCCATTTGCTGGATGCCACCACGTCAAAGCAGGAATCCGTTGCAGCAGGCCGTCTGGCGGGGGGAGAGGGGGCCGGCGCCCCTCACCCGAAAGTGTGCGGGTGTCGAGAGGAAGCTGGGGGTGCTCTTTCACTCTGCCCACCGCTTTCCGGGGCTGCTTCGCACGCCCGTAAACCAGGCTGGTAAATCCGGGAAGCATATTGCGGGCACCATCCCGTCTCCGCATTTACCTGGGGCCAGGCACCGGGGCCGCTGCCCCCGCGGGGAGCGGGGCCGGGCGCGGGGGTCACCGCGGGGGCGCAGGAAGGGCCGGGGGTGGCCGGGCGAGCAGCGCCGTCTCCGCCGCACAAAGCCGCCTTTTCATCGCGGCCTCCTGCCCCCGCCGTGCCCGTAATTGTCTTTGACAAAACTTCATTAGCGAGCGCGGCGGCGGCGGCGGCCCCGCGGCCGCGCTGCCTTTGAGCGGGCGCAGTGGAGTGTGCGCGGCCCCGCCGGGCCGGCCCGGGGCCATTAGCCCGGCAACTTTGTTTCGGAAACTTCCCACCCCAGCGGGGGACGCGTCAATCAGCCGCTCCCGCCTGTCCCCGCGGCTACTAATTGGGGCGTGATGCGGGTGCCAGGAGCGTCCCAGCGGGCCGAGGGAAAGGGGGAGACCCGGCTCTTAATAACGGAACGGGGCGGTGGGGGGAGCGCTGCGCTCGGACGGCCTGGCCGGGCCCGCCGCCCCGGAGAGGGGGATGCGGAGTTTCCGCTCTGCGCCTCGCCCGGGAGGGCAGAGGGCGAAGGGCTCCGGCGGGACCGGCCGTGGGGTCCTCGCTCCGACCAGGGAGCTCGGCGCTGTCCCGGCCCCGCCAGCCCCATCTCCTCGAGGCGCCCCGGAGGAGCGTGCTCCGAGCTCCCCATCAAACGGCGGCCTGCAGAGCCGGGACACCCCCGCCCCGGCGGGCGACCCGAGTTCGCTTCCCAGAGCTCAGTGGCGCTAAAAAGCTCAGCTCTTAGCAAAGCCCAGCCAGGAGAGGGTTTAAATATGTGTATTACGGCATCGGAGTCGATGAATTTGTTCCTGTGGCACTCAGGCGAGCCCGTTATTTTAGTTCTGTGTTTGTATTAGTTCTTCATCAATCCTCGCTCCGGTTTTTAATCAAAACAGTATTCGGAATACGATTCCCGGAGATTATATTTTGAGAGATTTGCGATACATATCTTGCCGGCGTGACAGATTGCAGGGGAGTCCTGAGCGGGCGAAATAATCTGCATCTCGCTCGCTTGACCTTTAATAAAAGGGGAGTAAAAGTAGTAATAATTAAAAAAAAAATCTTAAGACTCCCTGGAGGTTACCTTCCTGAGTGCCTTAGAAAGACCCCAAAGCCTGCACCCTTAATTAACCACCACGCTGCACCCTTAATTAACCACCCCTGGGGGACTTTGCGGTTCTTTGGGGCACTCCCGTAGAAGCCGGCGGGGACTAGGGCCGGAGCCGTGGGGCAGAGCCATCAGCCAGGGAGAGCTCCTGGCTATCCTAGGGCCGCGGGGGCCGTGCAGGTTCCGTTCTCCTTCAGAGCTGCCTCCCCGGGGAGCCTCTTCCAAAGCCGCCGGGCAAACTGCGCCGCAGGGAGCCAGGTCGCTCCCTGCGCTGGGCGGAGGCGGCCGGGACGCGGCGGGGAGCGGGGCCCGACACGGCCGAAGCGAATTCGGGCGTTGGCAGGTAATACCTGTCCCCTTCTATGGGAGAGGAGGGAAAGTCGCCTTGCCAGAACCTCTCGAAAGGGCCTAATACTCTTTATTACAAGTCCTAATCCTTCAAATCCGACTTGAAATAATATTTATCTTTTCGCAGCTTAAATTCCCCTACTCTAAGCTGCGGGTCACTGCAACAGACTGTGGCTTCTGCGTCGCCGCTTGCCCAGGACTGCCCCGGAGCGCTCCCGACGGGCCCAGCAGCGCTCCCGGCCGCTCCGTTGTCTGCTGACCCTTGTATACGCTTCCACACACACCCTCCCGTTCCCACTCTGGTCCCTACAAAGCCCGACAAAATACGCTTTGACGGGAGCTCTCCGCTCCGACGCCCGGGCGGGGCCGGGGCTGTAAGCGGGACGAAGCCGGGGTCCGCCCCCAGCACCTCTCCCCGCGCTGACCTGCAGCCTCTCTCTTTCCCTTACGAGCTGCTTCTCTGGCCGCAAACTCCGAGGACTCCCATCTCTGCAACCGCACTTGGTTCAGTAGCCTTTGGTAAACATATAGAAGTCTACTCGATATTCAAGATTGATTTCCCTGATTTATTAAGGCAGAATTCATTGGACTCTATTGACCACAAATGACTTAATGTAAATGTTGACCCCGGTGAACTTGGAAATAGCAGGTATCGGGTTGATCTATAGATGACCTCTTAATTACCGCAGTTATTAATTTAAATTATTGCCACTGCTTCTACAGACGGGAACAAAGAAACATTCTTTCCTCATCCCTGCTTGGTTTATTAGTCTGAACACAAAGTGTTTGATGACACTTTTAATTAAACAGAAATAATGCAGAGATACGGTTTCCCTTTCTCGTCTGTCCTGTAAAGTGCAGCACTGCTCTTTTCACTGACTGATGGCGGTGACCCACTAACAAACGTCCTACTTCGCTGTCCGGTCGCCACCCGCTGCCCAGGGGTTGCCCCGGCGCTGCCCCGGCGCTGCCCCGGGGCTGGGGCTGCTTGACTTGGGGTGTGCCGGCTTCCTGGCTCGAGAGCTGTCGGGGTCACAGGACGGCTTCAATGCGTTCAGCTCACCCGTGTTAATCACACTCTGAAAAATACTTTCAGTGGAATCTATGTACAGCGACGGGAAATAAACAGCCCGGCGTAACCTGCGCCGCTCCTCCTCCCGCCTCCTCGGGGCGGCGCGGAGCAGCCGCACCTTGGCGGAGCAGGGTGCCGGGTGGAGGAACCAAGTTTGGGGGGAAAAAAACAAACCACGACCAGGAGGGGGGGGGGGGAAGAGAAAAGATTAAAGTTTGTTTGGGTTTTTGGGCGAGAACATTAATGGTGTCGGACAAACGGCAAGCGGGGGGCGAAGGGGGCTCCGGCCCCGCAGGTGCGGCCGCTCCGCCCGCCGCGCCCCTCGACCCCCATGTGAGCAGCACGTTGTGCCGCGGCGGGATGTTTCCCCGGCGAGGGCAGGGAAGGCAGAGCCGGGGCCATGCCTGCGGGGCGGGGAGGCCATCGCCGACCGGGGAGAGGTTTCTTCTGGTGTTTCAAGCCGAGAGCCTCGCTGCAGCCGGAGTCCCGTCACCAGCACTCGGGAAGGGGCGGGCGGCCCTGCGGGGGAGAGAACCCGTGGTGAGCGTTGCCCGCGCGGACCCGGTGCCTGCACAGCCCGGCCGCCCCCCTGCCCTGGGCGGCTGCTGCACCCGGCCGGGGTTCAGGGAGCGGGGCAGGACGTTGGCTCCGGCGCTGCGCTCCCAGGCCGGACTTGCGCTTCGTGCAGCTGACCCGTCACATACCTCACCTCCGCAGCACCGGCCGGAACGCCGTCCGCAGCCTGTCCAGGCAGGTCCCGCCCAGCTCGGCGCCTCCCGGACTGCCCTTGGCTCCCCGCCCGAAGCCTGTACAGACACATGCGGCTCGCGGTGGGGCCGGGCCCGGCCC
>VXBZ01006768.1:0-32276 GCA_013399135.1 Heliornis fulica
CTTGGGAAAGCTTCTAGCTGCTTATAGCAGAAGCTACACCTGCAGCTCCCCTCTACACCAGGGTGGAAAAAAACCTGCCACAACAGTAGCCATAGAGAGGAGTGGGAACACATGAGAGGAACAACTCTGCTGAACCAAAAGTCACTGCAGAAGCAGGGGAGGATTTGCTGCACATGCTGGAGCAGAGATTCCTCTACAGCCCATGGAGAATGATGGTGGAGCAGAGATTCCATCTGCAGCCTGTGGAGGACATCACACTGGAGCAGGTGGATGCAGCTGCAGGAGGCTGGGATCTGGCAGGAAGCCTGTGCTAGAGCAGATTCCTGGAAGGACCTGTGGCCCCATGGAGAGAGGAGCCCACATTGGAACAGGTTTGTTGATAGGACTTGTGACTCCATGGGGGACTCACACTGGAGCAGTCTGGTCCTGAAGTTCTGCACTCCATGGGAGGGACCCACGCTGGAGCAAAAAAAGACTGTGAGGAGTCCTCCAGCTGAGGAGGAAAGAGAGGCAAGGACCTTGTGTGATGACCTGACTCCAACCCCTGTTCCCTGTCCCCCTGTGCTGCTGGGGAGGGAAAGAAATAAGGAGTGGATTTCACCTGGGAAGAAGGGAGCAGTGCGGGGGGGGGTTTTAAGATTTAGGTTTATTTCCCATTACTCAGCTCTGATTTGATTGGCAATAAATTAAATTAATGTCCTTGACCTGAGTCTGTTTTCCCATGACAGTAATTGCTGAGTGATCTCTCACAGTCCTTGTCTCGACCCGTGAGCCTTTTGTTACATTTCCTCTCCCCTGCTCAGCTGAGGAGGACAATGATAGAGCAGCTTTGGTGGGCACTGTGTGTCCAGCCAGGGTCAACCCACAAATTTGAAGAGCAGATCCCAGTCCCTTGCAAATTACTAGGCTCAGTGTACTGACTACTTTAAGTGTAAACTCTTACTCGCTCGGCAAGCAGGACACACATCTTTCATTATTCAGTACTTATATGAAATACCTCCTTTTAAATGATTGTCTGAGCATAGAAAAGAGATTGGGACTTGTGGGAAGAAGCAATGTCTTTTCCAAGAGAAACTGATAGAAGTGAAAAGAAACAGACAAGCTTTAAGGAGCTTTTGTGTGGAAAGATTGTTTTTTTCCAACACTATAAGTTATTCTAATAAAAGATATTACCTCTCCCTATAAACCTTGCCTCTCACCTCTTAATATTTCTTATACTGATACATCTTTTTATTCCTGTTTTCGAAGCTATATGGATTTATAAAGAGTCCATATCCATCTTCTGCAGTTTCCAAGTGCTTAAAGAAGTCTGCCTGTAGAATTTATACTGTATATGGAGTACTCTCAAAGAGCTGCACTTACATAACAGCGCGTGATTGAATGCCTTGTTTTCCACGTGCAGGTCCAACAGGCTGAGAAAAACCTGCTTTCTGAAAATTGTTAGTCCTTTTTTCCCTCTCTAATCAATTTTTTGTACCTGTGAAGAGTTGCACTAGAAGTGCCTCGTTGTTTGAATCTGGATCACGCTCTGATATAACCTGGGCTTGCCGAGGGCTCCACTAAGATCCCTTGCTCAGTGCTTGTGGGTGGCTGTTTGTGAGCTTGACATAACTTTATTCCCAGAATCATTCTGGATTTATATTTAATTGCTTTTTATCTTCTCCAGACATGATTAGAAGGATTTTTCACTTTGTCTCTAAGATGGCTCAAAAAGGAGAAAGCTTCTGGGTATTCATTCTGAACTTTTCAATCACTCTATTTATCTGCACAAACCGAAAATTATCTACAGTTCTTTGGACGATGGCAAAATTACCTTGTCTACTGAATTGATCGAAAATAGCATCCCTCCTGTGTTACTCACCTTGGACTACTTTTTATACCTGCTAATTGGGGTTAGTTCTACTATGCCCTTTCCCAAACTGTCAAGGCACTACTTCACCAAACTGAGACAAAATACTTCTGCAAGAGCTATGACCCCCATTTTGACCAATCTCCTATGGGAAGATTATGCCTAGCAGGGAAATAACCTCAAAATTGACAGAGTCTAATAGTCCTAGTTTAGAGAAAAAATAAGCAGAAAGATTAGATGTTGGAGGGACAATACCACAGGCATAAGCAATCCAGGAGGTTCCTAGAGTACACTGGTGATAAATTCCTTCTCCAAGTGATAGAGGAGCCAATGAAGAAAGGTGTTCTGCTGGACTTCACACTCACCAACAATGAAGGGTTTGTGAAAGTCAAAGGCAGTCTTGGCTGCAGTGTCCATAAGATGGTGAAGTTCTGGATCCTAAGGGATCCTGGCCTCCTCCTCCAGGAAGAAGGGTGAAAAAAATCTCACAATCCCAGACTTCAGGAAAGTAGACTTTGGCATCACAAAAACTACACTTAGAAGAATCTCAAGAGATAAGGCCTGGGAGGAAAGGATAGCCCAAGTTTATATTCAAGGACCACCTCCTCCAAGTTCAAGAGAGTTCCGCTCCAACAAATACAAAACCAGGCAAAAAGGCCAGGAGGATGAGCAAAGAGCTCCTGGACAAACTCAAACGCAAAGAGAAGACATATACATGGTGGAAGCAACCAGCTCTAGGCATCTCTGCTTGAGCAGGGGGGTTGGATCAGGTGGCCAGCAAAGGTCCCATCCAACTGCAGCCATTCTCTGATTCTGTGATTATACAATATCTACTTCTGTCTCTAGAAAGCCATCCAATTAGAGACAAAATATATTTTTCAAGCTATATAAAATAACTAGTCATCACATCTTACTCCCTGAAGCAATAAATATGGGAGCCTGGGTGGTGTTCCATCATTATATCATCTCCCATTTTCATCTCTGGGCACTGGTCAGTGGGTGCTAGAGACAGAGTTGACCTTTAATTGGAGCCAGGATTTTTTTATCATCTGGCCAAAGAAGTCCAGTAATGAGCACCAGTTTCTAACTGCATTTCCATGGCATTTTTTTCACCATCAGAGAATGGGTTTTGTAGACTTACATAGACACAAGTAACAGAACATAAACTTCCTCTCATTTTACTGAGGTTATATGAGGGTGTTTGAGATGTACTACAGCATCCAAGCGTTCATTAATGTAGTTTTCTGCAACTGCAAGAAATGTTGTTTAGAGTAATTCCTAATGGAATTTAATTAGAGCAGTTAAAACTTTTTGAAACTGTCTTTTGATGGAAAGGTCTTTTCAGTAAAATGGAATGTTATTTGGTAAAATTTGCAGGTTTGGGCTTGGAGGGAAATAAAAATCAGACAATAAATTTTTAATTTTGCAGTTATTACCTGGAAAATACAGAAAACCTCATAAAATATTTCTTCATACTTAATTTCTGTGATTTTTTCTTCCCCAAGGCAAAAAAAAAAAACCCTTTATTTTCTAGCTCTCTTTATACCACACATTTTGCAGAACAGGTTGCATCAGCCCTTTCTCCCATAAGCAGTATAAGCAAATGTAAATTGCTGGCACAAATCCAGACAGCTGGCCTCAGTGGGACATCTTCCTTGGTCATGCCTTTGAACCCAAACACTGCAGACAAAAGGCGGCGGTGAATAAGTCACCCCTTTCACACTGAGCTCCAATTACATCCGTTGCTTTTTGAGGGAGGGCGCTTGAATTTTGCAGACAGTCCTCAGGCAGCTGTTAAGTTTGTAGCCATATCTGAGCCTGAATTCTTATGAATTGGAAGTACTTAAACTCCACTATGATTCCCATATCCCACAACCATGGGAACCGTGAGAAAACTTAGTCTGATTGATTAGACTCTCTGAGTCACCTAACTCCTGTCAGGGATGTGAATCTGGAAAGCAAAAATAAGCTTCCTCAGACAGGGGTTCACTGGAGATTTCTCTGTGGTGTGTAATAATATGACTGTGCCCAAAGAAAACCAAGAAATTGTACGCTTCCTCTCATCTGATTTTAATAAAATTAATTTGCCTGTAGAGTAATAATGAAATGTTTCTCAAAGGAAACTTATTTTACATGCATTTTTATTCCTTCTTTTCAATAGAGTATCTTCTGCATATTCTGCTGATTATATTTATAAATGCTACAGTATTTTGAAATCTGAAATTAAAAGGTTTTCAAGCATAAAATATGCAAAATCTGATAATGGCTTTTTGGTCCATTTTTCTCTCCTTCAGCCTTAGTCCCATGAAACCAGAATGTTAGTAGTTATTAATTCCCTGTTATTTATTGGTTATCTAAAGACTTCATCCTGCTCGTGATGTCTTAATATACTAAGTGTTTTCTATGGAAATTATTATGGTATTACAGCAGAAGTTTGTGATACTGCTTGAGCAGTTTTAAGCATGTGATCTCCAAGGAAACAGAAATCCTACTACCAGTCCCTTTCCTACAGAAGTTACCAGTGGTACAAGATACCGTGAGTTGTGCTGTTGACTTCAGTAGGACTGTTCCTAATGTGTGAAGTTCAGTATGGGAAATATGACTGATTAGGTTATTTTTAACTATACACAAATTTACCTCAAAGTTGCATTTCCCAGACTTTGGAACTTGTCTTGTACAGTTTTGAGAGGACCATCAATATGAGAGTGTCCTGGGTTTGGCTAGGACAGAGTTAATTTTCTTTCTAGCATAACAGAGAAAAATAAAACTACATCAGAAGTTCAAATTCTGGTGCAAAAGCTCCCTGTGGACTCAAAATGTGATGTGTCCAGGCATCACAGCAGTCAGATGACTTTGGTTAGCTTCATAATTTTGGTCTACCTTCATCCCAAAGAAATACCAGAGCCTCTCCAGAGCTGTAAGGCAATTAATACACATCAGCAAACACTTCAGCTACAATGAGGAAGAAAATGCAAAGTAAATTAAGAGGTTTACAACTCCCCATACTACCTCATGACTTGCTTTTGTAGTTGCATACGTAAATTGTCATTAATTTTTCTGCTGGAGCACAAATAGACTTCATTGCTGCTGTTTCAGGGTCCCTCATCCCTTCATAGAGGAGGTCCAGGACAGAACAAGGAACTGCAGGCAGGTCCCCAGTGGCTTATGTAGTGTTGTAGCCATTGGGCAGCCTTGCAAAATTATTTGGAAGAAGGAGGGGGCACAATTTTCTGGTTCTTTGTTGAACTGGGACCTGTATAAGCTTGTTTCCAGGTGGCTTTTTCTTAGTTTCTCTCATGCACTATATTTGCTTTACCCAATGCTAGTACATTAGATGTATTGCAAATGATGTCTTAAATATCACTGATGGCTCCCTGAAGTATATTCACTGTTAAAATGTTCAGTCTGATTTAAATGACCAAAGCTACAGAGCTCCCACCAGCTCCCTGAGGAAGCTCTTGAGACTCTTAACAGATCTCACCTTCCAATCAGCAAGAGTCACTTACTTAATTTTGCCCATTTATTACCTGCCAACACTTCTTGGACCCCAAATGTGCCGTGTGTGCCTACACTGAAATGTGTGATAGCTGAGGATACAAATGACTCAACTCTCTGTTGGTTATGTCTGGCCTTTTGTTCAGAAAAGATGTGGATAGAAAAAAACATACAGTAGAAAATCTGTTAAACATTTTATATCTAACTCTGAGGTTATTCCCTGGATCCTCTTCCTTACTCTGTATTCACTGTTTCCTGTTTTAATTGTCTTAACATTAAAAGCTGGAGAGAAGTACTAATCCTATCATCTGCACGCTCTAAACCCCAGTACCTTCGTTGAGGTCAAGCTGGAAGCCTTCTTTAGAGACTGTCTTTATAGACCTTTTCACTAACTGTATCGAAGTGTAGAAGATTTTAATTTCTGAAAGTTGTATTGGAAATGGGAAAAAATCTACAAGCTGTCACTGCTGCTTTTTTTTTAAGGTAATGCATTTGGCACTGAGATTTGAAAAATAGGCTGGGACATTTAGTAACTCTATTCTCTATACATTTATAAAGCTATTTAATGAAGACTGCTTTACATTAAAATGGGCCTGTTTGTTCTAAAACAAAAATTTAAGCCATACAAGTCTTTTGTGTTTTTTTAAGTGAAGCTGGTTTGATACTGCAGATTTTGGATAGATTGGCATTAAAATGTAAGAAACAAAATATGGAAGATTCTTGAGAAATCTGGGTGTGGATTTCTAGGTTTCCTTAAGATTACACAGGTCATTTGCAGGGACAGATATGTCTGCAATACGAATCTAATTGCCTCTACAAGTAGAACACATCTTCCTCATGTAGTTACCTAAGATAATATTCAAGCTTGTCTCAAGACACATTAAGATAAGGAACAAGGGATAGCTTTGTTGGACTGAAGAAGATCTCCAATCTTCATCCAAAGATCTGCCATCAGCACACAGTGGGATTCATCCAACATTGAATGTATATATCTTTTTACTAATCTGTCTTTCCCTCATCAGTTGTAAACTTCAATGAAAAGGCTCTCTCTTAATGTGTGTGCCTGGCACGAGGGATTTCTCATTTTGGACAGCACTTTTGGATGTTAACATAATGCAGTAATGACTCAACTTCACATGCAAAATGTTCTGCTCAAGAAATCACAGTTGATTATGATTTGTACTATACTGATCCAAGATGAGTCTTGCTTCTCAGTAAGTAGGGTTCAGGTAAAGATGAAAAACCCCACTGGCAGAGGAGGAATCAGCATTTCAGAGAGAACATAAGGCTGTAAGCACCTCCTGTACAGTGCCAACAATACAATGAAGCTAACAGCATTCTTCCCTTAGTATTTCTCAGCCCTAAGAGCTAAGCCTGCAGGAAGTTAATACTTCTAATGTCCTTCAGTCTCATTGATTTTAATGGCGCCAGTGCCTTAAAAGATGAGGTAAAATATTTGAATAAAGTGTAAACACTCCTATAAAAACAGGGTAAATAGAGTAATTGGAAGTGACAATCAGTCATGACAAATTTAAATGGAAGTGATGCTTTCTTGTTATGTTCAGCTTTCATTCATACAGAGAACATTCCCACTTTAAGTATTTGTACCTTCAATTATTTCAAATATGACATAGTTGCTGCTTTAAGAACGTACACATGAACATAAAAGCAGAACAACTTTCATGCTTTAAACCCAATTTGACCTGTGTCAAACTGAACTGAAATGCAAATAGGCAATCGTCACATTAGTCAGAAGGTTTGTCTATGCATGACAGCTGCTTTGTAGTCCCTGTAATAAAGCAAAAGTGTGTGGCATTGTCACCTGCCTGTCACTTCATCCATCACTAGTTAGGCTAGGATTGGTTAAGGTGTCATATATGCTGACTGATATAACTGGATGCTGTTCAACACTGGTTGCTATGGGTCCCAGCGTCAGTAAATCTCTTTTTATTCCTATTCAGACTCAGGGTCTATAAAAGGTGCCATATCCTTTTGTTAAAAACTACAAGCTGGCACTGAAACCTACAGAAATGACAGGCATCATTTCTCTCAGTACCTGTAGGAATCTCCAACATTTTTTCTGCAGTACTTCAAAAAAAAAAAAAAAAGAAAAGAAAACTTAAATATCTTCCATTCTTTTCACAGAATGTAGTGGGATTAAGCACACAGTTTTTCTGTGTGATATACCTCACAAGATCTGCTAGTGCCTTCATTAATTTTTTCATACTTTCCTAGTACCCTGTAAAAGCTCTCAAAAATCAGATGTCTTTGAGATTTCAGACTTTGGTTAGCCTAAAAACAATAGTTCAGAAGAAACACTTAAATAAGGAATAGTGGGACTAAGGTAAACAATTCCAGTAGGTTCTGTTTCCCATGCAATAATCTATGTATATGATCAGAGTGTAGAGGAAAACCAAGCTGTTGGTTTTTGAAGCAGAGAGAAGAGTGTTCATTTTCTCCAGCTTCTCATAGCATTTAAATGTGATCCATCTTGTTATTTGATGCAAATTTTTGTGTGGAAATTTCTCTACTTTCTTTGTTTCTAAAAATTGGGGGTGGAAAGCATATTTACATTTTTAGAAAGTAAAGAGCAAGATGTCTTATTTATTTTTTTCCATTGGTCCATGTGTACTGTTTCTGTTGCATGCTCTTGATTAAGATTAGAATTTTCAACTATCATTAAAGCCAATTCGTACTTACACAAAACATAGATTGTGTATGAAAAAAATCAAAGCAAATGTTATGCTAACTGCTGTAAATGTGACCTCAACATAAGGAAAAGCAAAGTTTTCTTTACTAAACAGCTGCATGCCAGTGCAAGCACTTTACCCCCTTACATTTGCACTAGTTTGTCCTGTGCAATGTTCAATACCCTTCACAATCACCAAACTCACGTTATAAAAGCTCATTTGGCTTGCCATAGAGTGAGATGGCACTAAAGGGACAAGCACAAACCTCTAGACACAAGAAAATGTTGGTATTCTCTCCATATTTAAAACAATATTTTCAATATTGTTACTCTTCTTATTGTTTTCATTACTATCTCAACATGTTCTGTAGGGCATTACAACTATTAACTTCATTACATGTATAACACTGGATCTGAAGTATTGCAGGGAAGGGTTATACCACACCAAGTGATTCTGAATCTGTTTTTACAAGCATCATTTTAAATTTAGAGTTGCATTACTTCCAACTGGGTTTTCAGATTGAGAACTGGTTTATGTAGTATTAATTGGTTTATTTTAAAAATACTGCTTACATAGTTTCAGAAAACTCAATATATACATTAGAAAATATTTTCCCACTGGGTTACAAGCAATTAGAATCCACCAAGAGAAAAGTCATCTGTCAATTGCAAACATTGTACTTAAAAACAAATCCTCAGTGTTGTCTGACTAAGCCAGTGTTTAAGCAAACAAATATATTCAAATATTCAAAGATATAGTTGATATAGTAACACTTTTTCTGAGCTTAATTCAAAAATCATTGCAGTGTAGAAAACAGAACAACCCCTAAACCAGAGATTAAAACAACCGATGATAGAACTGCATATAAATGACAAAATAACCACAGGTATATGAATCTTTATTGCTGAAAGAGACCATATTTCACAGTAAACATGAGAGGTGGAGATGGGGTGATAGAAATAATAACCGTTTAAATAAAAAATAATAGGAAGTTATTGGTCTGTGGCATGGTCACAGTGTTTGACAATGCTCAGATCATGCACCAGACCAACAATTTCTTGCTCTTATGGACATATATTATATTATAATATAGATTACATACAGATATAATATTATGCCTTTAGCTGCATCTTATTGATCATAAGACTTAAAAACAGAGCATAAGGTTTACTTTTTCACTGTTTTTTGAGTCTATAGGGCACACTTTAGTTACATTTTCATGCTTTTCTTCAAGGCCTTATGGATCTGAAAATTCATAGTGTTAATAAAAGATGAGTTTTATTTTGTTTTCATATGACTCACATTAAATCACAGGACTTGGCAACATTGCTATAAAGTTATATGTATGCATAACAAAGATTAGAAGAAGGCACCCTGAATATGTTGTCTTTGAACACATCTTTGACTTTCAAGGTGCATTTATTTAGGGATCTCTACATTAATCCTTAAACCCTTTTCTTTTTTCTTTTTCATTTTCCTATCAAACTGCAAAGCCAGTCTCTGAATTGTTGCTAAGTGCCCGGCACTAAGGACTGTGCTGAGTGGTCAGCAGCAAACCTGCCTCCCATAATTTGTATGCAACAATGCAGCTGTTTCAGCAGTGGCAATGAGAGGTTACATTGCCCACTGCTTGGTTTAATTGGAGTTAAGTAGATCTATTATGTTGGTGTGCCCCACACACTAGCTGTTTATTTTGATTAATGCTTGCATTTCTATGAGTGAAATGTGTGAAAGAGAATAACTTTTAGAAAAATAAGTGGACAGTAAGAAGATGTTATATAGACTAATTTTCCCAAAAGATATGAGTATTTTTAATGCTTCCCTAACTGGGGTATCCAATTTCAGATTCTTTGATAGATTTGCTGCTCAAGATGAGAAAGAAATACTCAGTGACAGTTATATTTTACAAGTTGGGACCATAGGAATTTAGACTCTTAAAGACCTGAAATGGGCAGTTCGAGAGAGTAAGATTTGAATCTATACAGGTAACAGAGCATCTGGGAAGAAATTTCTTAAATTTGTTCGTAATCAAATGGATATACAGCCTGCAAGAATATTGTGACAGGGAAAGAACAAAGGTTAAGGCATTAGCTAGAAAAAAGAGGAGAAAGCCACTGTCTAGAGGTATCAGGCTGGTAGATAGTAACGTGTCACAGAATCACAGAATGTCAGGAATTGGAAGAGACCTTGAAAGATCATCCAGTCCAACACCACCCCCCCACCACCCAAGCAGGATCACCTAGATTAAATCACACAGGATTGTGTCCAGATTGGTCTTGAGTGTCTCCAGAGAAGGAAACTCCACAACCTCTCTGGGCAGCCTGTCCCAGTGCTCCATCACCCTCACAGTGAAACAGTTTTTCCTTATATTCATAAGGAACTTCCTATGTTGCAGCTTGGGACCTTGTATTTTCAGGGCTGTCATCTTCCTGGACTCTAACTAGAACAAGTGGGTTCACGTTGATAGTCTCACAAAACAGGAGGAGACTGTCCTGGAAAACATAAGAACCTAATTGAAAACATAAGAACCAGGACAAAACCTTTCCAGATAAACTCCATCAAGGTCAGGTAAATTTGAGACCATTTCAGCATCAGCTGGATCTTCCTGGTGGTTACAAAGGGAACCTAAATGACCAAGGCATCAACCCTGTGCCATCTGTGAATGCTGCCAGCTATGTGTGCTGCAGGAAATGGCTGTGCTGTGGCCTCAGACTGAAGGTTAAAGAAGATTTTAAAGTCCTTTTGCCATCTTACTTATCACACTGAAAAACACCAGGAAATGCAATGCCCTCAGCAGCCAGACCTTGCTCAGGATGTCACAGAGCCACACCAGCCACATCTTCTGGTGACAACAGGGACAGAGATATTACCCGGGAGACGTTTTTCAGGAGGATAGGACCAAAAGAGACAAGTGCTTATTGAAAAATAAGAAAAACAACCAAAGTTGGGACAATAGATCATAAGCTTTTGAAGTTTCTTGGTGTTTATCTTAATGAAAATTGAACCTTTGAACCTTCTGAGTTTATCTTGTCCCCACTTGTCCCCATCATTAGGAGATAATGTCAATGAAATGGAACATTGTCACAGGACGGCAGTTTCCTACTGCTAAATAAATGCTGAGCTGAAGCCAAGATATTTCTTTTCAAAGTGGGAGATATTTACCCTGTAAACATGTTCTGTTCCAGTGACTTTATGTCTGTTACATCAAACTGCTAATGTAGTAGATGCTGCCTGATGCTTGTGGTTAAACTAATAAGAGTTTTTCCATGTCATCCTATTAAAAATATATATTTTTATTGGATTAGAGAAGATATTAGCTCAGCATTTCAGCTAATCTAGAAAACAGTTGATTCATTGCAGTTTCTGATACACACCATGCTCCCATGACTTCTCACACAGCCAGCTGGAAAGCCCTGTTGACATTCAACAGCTATAGAGCTGTACCTTAATTGTCTTGCTAGGCTAACAACTGAACATACATGACGTGGCACTAGCACTATAGATATCACAGGAACCGACATTGTAGAATCCCATTAGTTTCAAGATGAATGATACCAAAGAAATATCAACAGTTTCTGGAGATATGGAGAATGAAGAGGATGTCTGGACCAAGAAGCTGCTCTTTGCATGAACCTAAGAATTCCCAGGTCCAAGCTCATGCAGATGGAGGAATTTAGAGAAAATCATGTCTACTGAATCAAGCATGGATAGTATGGGTCCCAGGGGAAGTTAGTGGATAACAGAGCAGGAAGTATGGACAGTTTTAATAGCCACTTATATTAAAACAAATCTGTATCAGAGGTGTAAACTGACTTCTCACTTATTTGAGAATCTAAACCTTGATGGTAGAGCTCTTAGGGGAAACAGAAAAACTGTTTGCAAAAAAAGACCTTTGTTTTTGATTGTTACTCATATAAAAAACCTAAAAGCTTAAATGATTAGTTCTAAAATTCAATAAAATCTTCCTTTCTGGCCATATGTATTCATCAAAACGCTGAAAGTATGACTTAAAAAATAAACTTCTAGAGAGAAAAGAAAAAAGCTCATGAAAGACACTCCCTTTCCTAAAGGCAATGAGTTCCAAGTCACACTGAGGTTAGTAGGATATCTGTCAATTCAGGTGTTTAAAGTTCTTTAGTTCTTCTGTGGATCTGGATCCCCATGCCTTAAATTTATCAATCACAGTTTCTTCAATAGTTGAATATTGCATATTTCATTGGCATGAGCTGGAGATTGATACAAGTAGTAAAAAGCACCAACTGTTGAAGAATACTTCTATACTGCCATGAAACAGCCCTTACTATTTACACTGATTACTCTTATTATTTTTTTACCAAGTGGGCTTTTACTTAGGCAAGGAATTTGGGTAGAATCATCTAATAAACTGTTAATCCACTGCTCAGAACTTTGTCCTAAGGTATTCCCAGTGCTTCCACTGAGCATTTTCTCTGCCCCTCATTGAGGCCAGGATATTTTAGTGCTTCAGAAATAAACCAGCCTCAGAGCATTAACCACAAGGGCACACCTTTATGACTTAGTGCATTCCATTTTCTTGCTTTTGTTATGAGCTTTCTTGGTGCATTACTCTCTTCTGAAAATGATGTTTCTAAAAGGAATGCATTTTCCAGGAGCAATCCTAGGCAACACTGATGTGGGTTTGAGTTGGCATTTGGATAAACTTTGCTTTTCAACATATATCCATAGCTCCATGACAGTCCTTCCTTGGATCACATATGTCATTGATGATAAGCTCTACAGCTTCTTCCATATTCAAGTTGCCTCAACATGCTTTTTCTGTAGGTTTATTTCAATTCATTTTAATATAGCCTCAGAGCAGATGTCATCAGGATCCAATAATCACAGTTTATTGGATGGACAGAAAGCAGGCAGTGAAGTCTCTATTGGGATCTCCAGCATCAATTTATGAGGTGCAGTGCAAAACTAAAATCTATCCGATTTCCATCAGCTTAGCAATAAATGTAGGCATAATGATTCTGTCCACTTATTTTCAAATCAATTTAACATAACTATCTCCCAGAATTAGGAGACATGGATCACTGCACAGTTTAGGCACTAATATAGTGGTTTCTACTCACCAATGTTCAATAGCACTGATTAGTTTAGCATCCCACTCCTGTATTCACTCCACATCATTAGCAAATATTGGAAAGAGTAGATTTGAGTTGTTTGGGTTTTCCTACATAATCCATGCAATTTAGAGAGCAGAGAACTGGAAAAAGTTTTAGTATCAACAGTTACAATTGATAAGCACTTAGTGCATCAGGATGTTTAAAATGATTCAGTGTTTTGGGGATTAAAATGTCAGTAACTTAAAATTTGGAAATTTGGACTGGCATGTTCATGGAAAACTTGGACTGAATAAAAATGTCCATTATACAAGAAAAATTTAACTCATTTATGTTTTCTTCCATTTCTTCAGCTGTCTCATCAGCTTTGCTAGAATACAAGAAGTTTGCATCAGTGGAGTTATGCTGATGGCTTAAATGGGGGCAAATTCCAAGTTAGACAATGTATTAGTGGAATTTATAGGAGTATATAAATATGCATAGCAACATTTCAGTCCAAAAAAAAATTAAATTCACAACATGCAAAAAAAGAATTGAGACATTAAGTTGGATGCTTTTTAACGTGGAAGTTTAATTTGTACTCCCTATGTTTATTTATAGGGAAGGCTCTATTATGAACAGGATGTTCATCTGATCAAATGCAGTGATGCAATTAAATTGCTGCTTGTTGAAACAGGTTTTATGTTGCTTATTAAAAGTAAATATAAATAAATGTTTGAAGATCAGAAATGCCTTTTGATATTAGATGGAAATATATCACTGCACGAAATGCCTTAACTCTATAAATGTGGCAGATGAGTTTTTTTAACATCACCACACAAAATTAGTATAAACACAACTTACACAATTCACTTCAGTTTTCTTCAATAGCTTCTGTCAGAGACCTCATTAAAAAATAAAAAAAACTCATGCAAAATAATCATGATCTATATCAGAAATATCCAGGTCAGAGGCAGAATGTGGTATGAGAGTATACTGTTAGAAAGTCAGGCAATTCAAGAAGAGTAAGAAAAGACTTGTTCTGGAGTGGAAGACCTATGGACAGAAACATCCAAATAAGCCAGTGTCTACAACCTCTTTTGCTTCTGCCCTCACTAATGAGATTGATGTAATGAAATGGCTAAAGCAATTAAAAGCCTGAACAAATAATAAAAACTGAGACTAAGTAAGATAAGTGCTTATATTAGTTATATATTTTCATGGTCACTGAGCCTCAGGAAATCCACCCCAAGGTGAGCACTATCAGAGCAAAAGAGCTGTCAGGACAATCTCAGAGCTGTCACTGGTTATCTTGGGGAGCTTATGAGGGGTTCCAGAATACCAGAAAAGTGCAATTATTGAGCCTATCTTTAAAAAAGGGGGAAAGGAGGACAGATTTGTCAGCTTAACTTCAATTCCTAGAAAAATCCTGGAGCAAATAACCAAGCAAACAATTTGTAAGCCCCTAGAAGATAACAAAAACATGAGTGACAGCCAACATGGATTTGTCAGAAACAAATCTTGTCAAACCAACTTCATTTCCTCCCATGACAGGGTGGCAGGCTTTGTAGATAGGACAGAAGCAGTAGATTCTGTATGTCTTGACTTCAGTGAGGTTTCCAACAACCTGACTCTCATAGTAAGGAAGGAAAACATTGGCTAGATTAAACTAGAATAGGATGGGCAGAGAAATGGCTGGAAACTTGTACACAAGGCATATGGAGGGAAAAAAAAGCATTTTTTAGGACTGAAAATGCCAAGCAACTGAAAAGAGATCCAACCACTTGGGAGGGTGAGAATTCAGGATGAGCTTACCAATTTGTAGAAACAGTCTGAAACATCTAAGACGACTTCAGGGAACAACTGGCTAATCAGTAGCTCTGAAGAAAAAAGAACAATGATGGAGTGTATGATAAGAGACGATCCCTGAAATGAATATTGTCAGCAAAGTGACACCTTTGTAGAAAAGCTAAATACTATTATGGGATGGACAAGGAAGAATAATTTCTCTGAGATGCATGAGAATCTTTCTGCTCTATTTGGCATGAATGAGATCATAGCTGAAGCATGGTGATCCCTCAGCAGTTTGTGTTTCAACAAATATTTGGGTCAGCTGAAGGCAGAGCAGAGCAATTAGGGGTGTAGAAACTTGACCTATTAGAAATCAAAGAGTCAAGATTACTTCCTCAAGAGAAAAGACCGAATAGAGACACTATTAGTAGTCTTCAAATACATAAAAGGCTGCTCAAAAGGGGAAACAATTGAATTGTTCGACACGCACATTTTGAATGTGACAAGAAATAAAGTGCTTTAAATTGCAGAAAGGGATATTTACGTTAGACACTGGAAGAACTTTTTAATGGTAAGAATGATTAAGCACAGAAATTGCCTGAGAAGATTATGAATCTCCATCACAGAGACCTTAAGAGAATTTTAGATAAAAGTATGTCAGGAATAGTTCAGCATAAGCTGATCTTGCTGGGGTAAAAGAGCAACCCCATGATGATCCTTCCACCCATTCCTTAGGTATCTGAAACATTAACACAATAGTGCACAAAGGTGCAGACCTGAATGCATCTGCTGGTGATGTGCACAATGGATAAGCAGGACATTGTCAGATGACCCGATATTTCACTAGCTATTTACTCAGAGGAACTTTGGACAGTACTAAGTGGGAAGAATGATAGCAAAGAATGTTTCAAATACTTATTCACAGCTGTGCATAAGACACATGAAGGGTCTGTTCATCCCTTCCCAGTGGTGAAACCCAGCACGAAAGAAAAGATTCCACATTTACACTCACAATACTATTACGTAAATGATAGGATTTTTTTAAAGGATTTTATTTTGGTTTGGGTCATTCTTTAGCAGAAATACAGAAGTCTAATTGTGTGTTGTTTCCTCATTACAGAAGAACTGAATGACTAGATTAGTTGGAGATGAGTGGGGAAAATTTAAAAACTAACAAAAATAATTATATACCTAGTGTATTCCATCTTATAATTCAGGATAACAGGAGCATGCAACATCATTTGTGCCATTCAAAGTGATGAAGGAAATGAAACTCTGTAATATCCCTAATTGGATTTTTTAAGTTACCTGTCATTAAGAGTAGCCCAACTTGGAGATAGGAATGTATTCATCAGAACAGCAATAGAGCAATAAATAGGCGGTGTGTTTGTAGCTCCAACTCCTTCAGCTCTCTATACAACAGAGGCTTGTATTCTGGTAAAAGGTTTCCTCCTTGGTTAGTAACTGGGCCCATTATCAGCCATCAGAGTCTACACTGGGCCATTCTTCCCTTGCAGACCTGTAATCTATTTAAATTTGCTTCTTTGTAACTAGCAACTCTTTCTTGAAGCACGCTTACATAGGCAGGTTTTACCTAATGGCAGCACTTTGCACATCTCAGGGAAATGCATAGCATACGACAGGCCTCCACCACATCTTTTGAAATAGCCAAGGTGTTACCTGGAGTCCACATCATGATGACAAGGCAAATAAAACCTATGTGCATCAAGATGCCAGTGCTTCCTCTTAAGGAATGTTGTCTTCCAAGTCTGCAAAGAACAAATATGTTCTCCTAAATTCACAAGACATAACAGAACATTGCTAGATTTTCTTGATTTTTTTTTAAGTTGAAGAAACATGATCTTCCTACCTGCCTAAAGTGTCAAGGAGAGGAACCTCACTGTTTGTATTTTCTAACAATATCTGTCTCATACCAATATAATATGATTGTTACATTTTCCCCAGCTGCAGTTGTCTTTGCAAAGTGGATAATTGTGCCTTAGAGTCTCTAAACTGTGTTGGTGTTCCTTGGGATATAAACTGCTACACAGATAACTAAAAAAAATCTACTTTTGTGGTTTAGCTTTGATCATAAAGGAAAGACAATTGCTTGCACAACATTATGAGGAGGAAAAGTTAGTAGCAGAGTTTAAAGGTGTTACTTGTTGGAATACAGCAATGCAGACTTGACAATTTGAAATTACTGTAAGTGTCACTAAATAAAGTAATGGGGTCAAATCTCATGTGTCTCTAAAACTGGTACAGGTCCATAGAGTTTAACAACACTCTACTAATTACATCAACAGAGAATTTGCCCTCTAGTTTCTTAAGGCCTGTCACTGACAAGAGTGCTCTATACACAGGCATTTATTCTCAATTTGATGTCTTTGGATGTGCTTGTTTGTGTTTATATATATGTGGAGACTGATGGGGGGGATAGATCTGTGCAGTTCTCTGTCTCTGGCATGGCTACCAGCAATCTGTATGTTTTCATTTTGAACTCTGGCATCTCGGAATAATCTGGAGAAGAACTAATAACTCTGCCTGGTGTCTCCAGGTCTAGAGAGATCTGAAATGCTTTTATTGATAGACAATGAACTCTGTTTGTAACTGAGGAATATGGGGAGAGTTGGGGAGGAGGGGGGTCTGCTTCTAAAAAAAATGTAGCTATTGAACTACTTTTACTGAGGGAAGGAAAAAAGCGAGCAAGCAAAACAATTCAATGTACTGTGTATTAGGCCTGAATTCACCTTAGGCCCTTTATCTACTTTTTTCATCCTGTTTTCTCTCTGCTTTATTCCCTGCTCCAGCCTATGAGGATTTGACAGTGCTGCCCTTTAGCAATGCTTCCTCTACATGGGAGTGCAGCAAAATATTAGCTAGTTTAATGACACTCTCTGCCTCCCTAGAAGAGCAGCATTCATCATCATCACTTAAGAAAACACCTTATCTCAAGTAGACAAGCGCAAGCAGGTTATTGCATCCACATCCATTACAAGGTTGTAACATCTATGCTGAGGTTACCAAGAGTCAACATACGTTTTACTACTACTTCAGAGAGAATTAATGTATTGAACCACAGTGCTAGCTAATTATCCATATCATTGACCCCAATACCTTAATGGAAAATATTGTTTGCCCGTTGAACAGCAGCTCATAGAGAATTAGTGTTGTGTTGAACATATAACAACTAAGGTCTGAAAGCACACACGTGGTTAGAAAGAGGAAAAGAGGCCACTCTTGATCTACCTTACTCATTGCTCCTGTTAATCTTTCATGCAAAAATCTTGGGTGGAATTTCAGCTCATTTCTATGTGTTGCAACTTTTCATCACACAGTGGTGTTCAAGATGTTTTTGTTTTGGGATGCTAAGATCATAGACTCATATGCTAATGCAGACTAGAAATGACCTCATCTAGTCCACAGCAGGGTCAGCAACAAGGTCAGACCAGGATCCTCAGAGCTTCAAAGCTTTGGCTTTGAACTGGATTGTTCCTGCTGATCACTGTGCTACTCTGAGTACCACAGTTATCTCTGCTTCCCTATGTAGTACTAATTCCATCATGCAGAACACTTGACTAGCTGGACATGGAATAAATCAAAAACCTCTGCTCTGTGTGTATACTGGCATACTGGATAATGACCCCACTTTGGGGACAACATGGCTGTTTTCTTTTAATTGTGCTCCTTACTAACACCCATCACTTTGTCACCACTCTCATTTACACTGAGATAATAAGATCCAGAAATTAGTTCTAAACGTGTAATTATTTGTTCTTTCCCAATCATTATTGATTTTCTAATTTCTATACCATTATTATTTTTTCTTCCTCTTCACTTATAAAATTATAGAACCCCAGTCTGGTTTGGGATGGAAGGGGCTTCAAAGCCCATCTAATTTCAACTCCCTTCCATGGGCAGTTACACCCTCCACTAGCCCAGGTTGCCCAAAGACCCATCCAGCCTGGCCTTGAACACTGCCAGGGATCCAGGGACAGACACACTTAACTGACCCTTACTAGTCAGTTGCCTCAAATGTTATTCTTCTAAGACTGTAGTGTCCGAGGAAAAGGAATTAAGCTTCTGAGTATCTTCTTGGATTTAATCTTGAAATTATATACCATATATTGTTCATCATTCTGCCCAGCTCTACCTTTAAGAAGATTATTTAGCCTGAATAAATACCTTCAAGGTTTGAATACTCAGATTCAATACACTTTACAGAGACTTTCGTCTTTATCAACATGACGAAAGTCTGCAGTCTGAGTTTTGAATTTAGTGCCATAGCATCTTCCTGGGACCCATATCAATACCTGTGCCCTAGAGTTAGCAAAACCAGCTTTTCAGTATTTTGATTCTTCTCTTTCTTTCTGGACTCAGAAACTGAAATATAGCATATAGAGATACGGAAAATGTTAAGAACATGTGGAGATCAATGCCTAGGGATTAAAAGCAGGGATCCAAGGATCATATAGCATGTTTCAGTTGGCAATAGGTCACTCGCAAAAGATTTGTTGCCCTGTTTTGATATATTAACCGTGGTAGCCTCTCAGGTTTTATGCAATGTGACTTCAGGCAACTGTCAAACTTTAGAAGTACTCAGAATTTTGAAATTATTAAAAATCAAGTTCTTCTGAATTGAGCAAAACAACGTTGTCTTATGGCAAAACTTATGGCCTGAGAAACAGAGATCCCTAAGGAAATATACCATCATTTCAAAGCACCAGTGCACAGTTTTGCTCAGGATGAAGCTGGCTGCTGAGAGCAAGAGCATCTTCACATTTTTAACATTTAACCACATGTCAGTAAGATTTAGGCACCACAAAGAACACACTGTCCATAGACGAGTCAGTCTGACCCTGATTGAGCAGGATGTTAAACTAGGTGACCTCTTCTGGTTCCTTCCAACTTGTAATCCTAGAATTTGTGAATATGGGTTAGGGTTTTTTAAGATATATTCTTACAAAATTATTTGCCAGTTTTATTACTGTTCATTTAAAACTAGGAATTTTCTGAAGAAATTAACTAAAAAAAAACCAAAAACTAAACCCCAACAACAGCAAAGAAAGTGTAAAATTAAATTAAACATCACTCTATAATATCTAGTCCAGAAAATACAAAATTTGTAAGGCAAATAGAGTAAATCTATGTACATATTTTAGTGGATTAGGTGTATAATACACGTGGATGACTGTCCTATGCTATGTTTTATTTGCTACACTAAATACATCATATCTTACAGACCACAGAGAATTGTGCTGCGGTATTAATTACATTTTTAAGTGATTTTCTAATCTTTGGACCATTTTAGTTCCTGACTGTTGCAGAGAGTGTGTATTAGAATTTCACACAGCACTGCTATTTGAAAAAATTTAAATAGTAAGCAAAAGCTCTTGATTCTTTGTGTTCTTTCAGCCATTTATTTCTATTAGTATCAAAGTGGCTGTTTTACATTATGCAAACATTCATTGAAAAAGCAAGTTGGATAGTAGGTAAACTCTTAGATAAGAAATATATGCTATGAAAACATTACCCAGTGTGGATGTGGTACACTCAAGACATTAATTTCAGTATAAATCACACTTTGTATGATATAAAAGTGCTTTATTGCATTACAGAAAGATCCTAAACCAGTAGATGGATGTTGTAGGATGAATTCTGAGTGTTGCCAGTCAATTGCTGTTCTTAAAGTAAAAGATGAAATTGTAGACAATGATATACCAAAGAACATAAAAATCTGATATATACCCACAAAATCAATGACTATTTAGAATGAAGCTTGAAAACTTGGGATAAAACACTATCTTTATCTCATCAAGCTAGGCCTACATCTTGTCCCATTGAGGGGATTTATGGAGGCAGTACTGCAGTATCTTTAAATGAATGTGAATTCCCTTGCTCCTTCAGGTCTAAGACACACAGCGAAACATTACGACCTGTTGAGATTTTTCTGAGGAGTAGCAAAGGTAATAACAGCTTCACTTAGAGGGATATGAGAAATCAACTCATCTTTCCTTTTAAGATTCTCTTTGCTTGTGAATAATATAGCCATCTCATAAAAGTATGTTTAGCAAAACAAGGAATTAATTTGTTTTCAGAGCTTGCTGGAAATTTTCCATCCATGTTCTTTCAGTAGGGGAAAAAAAAAAAAATGTGTGAAATGAAAAGTTCTTCTGGAAATGTCATTTTTCTGAGACAGTCTTTTTGTTTTTTCCTGCCTTAAAAACATGTAGTATACATCTGGACTAAAAAGCATATTTACTGTTTTTTTTTTTTCCCCCAAGAATTTCCTCTCTACATTTCTAACTAATCCTTAAGTAGCAGTTTTCATCAGTAGCTTTCAAATCAGTACAAAGGAGAAAAATGTCATTGTTCCTCCTGAACCTAAGGCACAGCAAGGGGGAGGAAGGAGATGCTAAGTGGTTTGCATTAATCACCCAGCATGCCAGTGCAGCAAAACCCACCTCCCAAACCCTAAGCAGTTTTCTACCTACTTTTGTAAAACCAGCCAGCACTCCCTGTATGCCCACTCCTTTGGCAAGGACACCACTGAAATCCTCAGCCCAAAATGCCATAAAGTGGAATATGATGTTCATATTTGAGAGGTTCATTTGCTGAAGGAGAAACTCAAGGCTCAGTTAGGAAAAAAAAAAAAAATTAAAAAGAAACGCAAGTTTCCTTCCTTCTCAGTTCATCAGCTTTTGAGTATTGGGAGCCAAACCACATGAATTTTTGTGCCTCAAATGTTTATTGTTTTACTTTGTAGCTCAGCAGACAAAGAGGAAGAGAGCAGGTGTGGAAGGCAGGGAAGAACAGTGGGACTCCTTCAAGTCAGGAAAAAATACTCTCAAGCATGGGGAGAAAAAGAAAGAATAAGTTACTTTGTGCTACCAATGCCTACAGTGGAGGAGCTAAACTACATTCCCAACAGCAGTTCTTCCTCTTTCTCCATGTACTTCATTTTTTACATAATAAGAGGAAAAGATACTTTGTCATGCTGTATTAAAGATAATTATCTCCCACAGTCCTTTTGGTTTTATATGTTTTATAGTTAACACAGTTACTGTCTTCAATATTTGCACTGCAGCTGGTTGCTACTGCTTCAAAACAGAAATTCTTTGTTCCTGAAGAACGCTGTCAATCCAGACATTGATTTTGATTGCTGGTCACTCAGTCAGCAACAGTGTGCTCAAATTCAAGGAGAGCTGTGGTCAACCCTTTGGCTAATTTTCATTCTTTAGAAAGCTGAAAAAGGTCCACGTGGCTGTGGCACATCTGAAGGACTATGTCCCTAGTAGACAAAATGGTAGTGACCCACACCATGGGTCATAAGGGCACAGCAAGGGAACAGATACACATGGAAGTTTTACTGATTTCTGCATAGCTGTGGGGATGGAAAATGAGTTTGGATCTTGTGGCATTTGATCTACTCATGGTAGCTGCTCTTTTAGCAGAGGGTACTGATGTCCAAAGGACATATTCAGGAGGTCTGCGGGTCTGCACATTCGTGAAACCTGGAGATCCACTGATGTCTTGAGCATATCGTGGTAATCTTCTCTTATACAGCTGAATGGATGGCTTAAAGACAGATGTGTGTCACAACTGTAAAAAGAGTCCAAACAGCTGAAAACCAGACCAATAAAAGAGATTTCCAGAATGAGGGACAGAGTGAGCTGTACATCCATCACTGGACACAATTTGCCTACTGATGAATACCTTTGGAAAGCCTACATGATGGAGCTGGTATTGGAATACCTGAGACATGCCAAGAAGGGCTTGAAGACTGACAACTATAAAACCTCATACTCTGGTATTTAAGTATATAAAGGCTTGGCTTTGACTACAACCTAACACTGTCCTCCTTGTCTCAGGGATTGCTTTCTCAGACTTGCAGGAGGGCAGCGTTGTGTGCCAGGGCAAGCGTACTTGAGTCCCTAATGGTCTTTTCACTTTATGGCATTGTCTCTGTGCATCAGCTGAAATAATGGCACTGTGCTGCACACTGCATCATCAGCACTATAAAAGACAGTAGGACTCTCAAGCCACCTATCATTTAAATAGACAAAAGAATGGGAGAATGTAAATATTATCATTCCCGCTGAGCAAAGGAAAAAACTGTTATTGCTCAGGGGGGTCAGGAGGAAGAAAACCCAGATCTCACAACTCCCAGGCCAGTGTCTGAACCACAAGACAACAGCTGTGCTCTCAACAGAGCTGCTCTCTCTGAATTTTGACCAGCACATATTGCTTCCAGCAGGTACCCTGTCTGATTTCCATAGCCCCACTATATTTTCTATAGATTATGTAAAAGGTCAGGGGAAGGAAAAAAAAAAAAAAAGCAGCACATGTAAATGTGTTGAGGAAAATGCCATCCCTTTTCTGAAAGCTTCCTGCAAAATAAATAAATAAAGTAGTATAAAGAATGGGAAAATTACCAAGGGAGTCATAAAAAGTTAGCTTTAGGCCAGAGAAATGTTGCTTTTCATTTCTATATAGTACATGAGAATATTTTGTGGACTAACAGTGCATGAATAATGTTTTATTAAAATGTATATCTTTACAGCTTTATTTTATCAGGTCCTTCAAGGCTTGGCATAAAAAAGGTTTAACAAGTTTGACACATGCTGATTTAGCATTTATACCGCAAACTCAATCTCTAGCTTTGTGAGGGAAAATAGGCCAGCTTTCAGAATACAAACACTGTGAAGTACTCAAAGTGAAACTAAACAAAAGTGAGAAGTGGGAAGCAAAAAAAAAAAAAAAAGAAAACTATAATCATTCAAAACCCACTATGGAAAGGTCTTGGACGAACTTAGATAATATATTGCATTAAATGTTGCATCAGTGATGGACTTAGCACCCAAGTTTCTTAATACAATATGCAAGTCAGATCTCTATAATTCAGCTAGAAGTAGTCAGAAATATTTTTTTTCTCTTTCATCTTTCAAATGAGCATTTGATCAGGCCCTTCCTGAGTAATGTCAACACTTTCAGCTTGCAAATATATTAACTGAAAGAAAATATTACCTAGAAAGTAAAAGAGTTTGGAAATTATAAATTAATGTCACATCACCAGTTGCAGAAGGAGAGATTTTAGAGCTCTTCTACAGCTTTGGTCTCTAACCCAGAAGAAAGGCACCCTAATGTTCATTAGGACTGCTATTTACAACTTGTTTTACAAGACAACAATTATCAATCGCTGTAAACCCCAAATTTTAGGAGAAAAAAAGTGCTTTTCCTTTACTATGTCAAACTGTGACCTAGATTCCTGTGACACTGAATTTAACCAAACCTCAGCTAAACTCTTAGGTAACCTGTCTTGTACAGGATTTTTTTTTAATATATATTTTAAATCACTTTTTCTTTTTACAGAAACCCTGTATAGCTGGCACATTTTGTAATTTTGCATTTCCATTATTAAAATTGCCAGATGGAGACCAGCTAAATTATTTTTATTTCTGTTACTTTGATATTTTTGTACTTCTGTTTTGTTTTTTTTTTTAAAGCAACCAGATGGGGGTTAGCTAAATCCTCTGAGCTTCTTGTTTATACAAATGGACTGTAGAGACAAGTATATAAATCTATATATTAAACTTCCTGGAACTGCTACAGCACTGCAACGGGCAGAGAAGGGGTAACATACCCTTTTTGTTAGCAGCACACCATCTCTACAGAGTAATAAATAAACTAATTAAGGTTTGGAATTGTACCATTGCCCAGACTCATGGTAAAGCTTTTATGTTCTACCTACATCTCTTCCACATTTTCTATGTTTCTGCCAAATTAGATAAAACAGACACATGACACACATCTGAAATTTTATTTCTTGGTATATTGAACTGCAAGGACCACTCTCCATCATAACTTGTTTAACATGTATGTTATAAGGAAAGCTATTTCTATATGTAGACCCTAATGTTTTCGCTGATAAATACATTCTTATGACATTCTTCTAATCTAAAGATGATTTTCTCAACCTCTGTCTTCTCTTTGCTTTAAAACACCCAAGATTTCTAGCACCATAAAATCTTTTCAGTAGCAATCATTCAAAATATTAAAATATTTGTATTTATATGGAAAAATTCCTACTATTATTTTTTTAACTTCAAGAGATTACAGAGCTGCTTCTATGAGGTATTTATCAAGTGGACACAGCCACTTTCTACAGCAATCCTGGAGAAGGAAAGAGTGATGGTTGACACATTCCATTTCAGTTTCCAAAAGAATATACTGCTTAAAACATATATTTTATTATAAACATATAATGAATGTCAAAAAATAAAATTAATAGAGTTGCTCTCATTAAGTACACATCATGATTTTAATGACATGAACAGTCCTTTACGTATATGCATCTACTTGAAACAAATTTATATGGCAAATATATATCAGAAATTCTATAATTTATTAAGCTTTGTGGAATAACCCTTTGTTCTTTCACAGAGTACTTTGTAGTTTTAGCCAACAGTTTTTATCTTAACTGTGTCCAACTAGAATTAATCTCTCCTTAGCAGTCTTCATAGGCAAGGCAATATTGGTGGCGTAATGCTGTTTCTTGTGGTAACAGGTGTGGTAATAACAGAAAATTTAAGGTGATTTTTGTCTTTTTAAGGTATATTTAATATGAGACAGGCTCATACTTTCCTGAATAAATAGCTTAACTCTATACAACAATTGCCAATTTCTCTCCATTGTATGTTTTAATGCTGGGTGATTCGAAACTGGAAAAAAAATGCTGAGTTCATCCTAGGAAAAAAATTGTTGCATCAGGTGATAGGGCTAATGGCAAGTGATAATTGGGGAAGCTATCAAAGTTGCAAAATTTCTAGTCTCATAATAAAGGAATAAATGATAATTTTGACTGCTCTGCAGTAAGAGAAGATCTGTATAGCAATAGAAATCTGATCAATGAGAAAATTGTCTTGGGATTTTCATAGAAATTCACAAGCTCTGCAAATCTACATTTTTTGGTGACATATTATGCTGTTTATTCCTGAATTTCCATTTCAAATTTAACTTCTAAACCTTTCCTGAATATACTAAGGCATTGTGACAACAGCAGAGCGCTCTGAATCCTTACNGGTGACATATTATGCTGTTTGTTCCTGAATTTCCATTTCAAATTTAACTTCTAAACCTTTCCTGAATATACTAAGGCATTGTGACAACAGCAGAGCGCTCTGAATCCTTACAGCACTTTCCAACCAGTGCTCCACATTCTGTGGCAAATTTCTCATCAATGGCTGTGACTCTGAATCACTATCACAGACATAATTTAACATTATTCTCATAATACCATCTTCTCTGTAGTGTTGTTTCCTTTGTAACATTTCCCTCTTCTTTAGTTCGGTCTTTCCCATTTGGAGAGCAGAAATAAGGGTTAATCGCTGTAAATGCTCGTTGATATAAAATCTGCTGATAGCTGTGATAAACATGTTCAAGCAAGGTCTGCAGAGCAAGATGTTTTGCTTTGTTTCCTGCTAAGCATTGCGGGCAGCCCAATCCTCTCCACAGGCCTCTGCTCCCACAGAGAGTCCAGATGGTCTGGCTCTGACCCTCTCTCCCCTTCCACGGGGTGGGGAGGTGGTGGGGAAACTTTGTGTCTGGCGTAAATGACTCATCCCCCAGATCCTGGGGCCTCAGCTGCTATGCAATCCTCAGAAGATCTCAACACTCGCCTTACACCATTGCTTGTTGGGGTTGTTTTTTCTCTACTAAATAATCTCATCACCACCTCTTGCTCCTTGAGCCCTGGAAGCATACAGGGGAGCAGATGTTGCCCCCCTATGAGCTTTATGTTCAGGCAAGCTGGAGAGCGAAAGGCGGGGAACATCGGGATGGCTCTGGCTGGCTACGGCAACAGTTCAGAGGAAATTCCATGCTTTTGGCATGTTGTAAAAGGGATGGATTTACAGGTTTGTGGAAGACACAATCTGAGGCATATTGGAGATCAGTCTCCCCCCATCCCCCACCAGACAGGTTGTACTCAAGTTTGGCTGACAGCGTCTGTCTGGGCTTAGCACAGCCTGACCCTCAGCTGATGAACCGTACAGCACAATGCTAATGTTTTGGTCAAAAATATGTCTGGAGCAGCCAAGAGGGCTTTAAACTAGACTGTTTAGTAGGGCACAGTGAAGGTCCAAGCAGTCCAAACTCAGCATTGAACCTGTGCAGCAAACAGCAGGAAATAAATACTTTTCCTTCTTGCTTACATGTGACTGCTAGTCCTATGAATTAAAACAAAAGGAACTGGGAATATATATATATATATATATCTGATATCATTAACTTTTTGAAAAGCTGCTAGTGTGACTAAACAGATTCAGTATCTTTACCAGTACCAGCCTAAAAAAGTTAGAGTGTGGAAAAAAAAAAGGTGATTGAAGAGGATTTTAGGAACATAGGATGACTAGAGTTGGAACAGACTTCAGGAGACTTCTAGTAAAACCTCCTGCTCAAAGCTGGGCTAGTCATGAGGTCACATGAGTTTGCTCATAAACAGGCATCTGCAAAAATGAGTTTAGGTAAAGCATTAAATACACTTGCTAAAAAGAAAGAACTTGAAATGGAGATGATCTGTAGAATTAACAGATGGGTGGAATAGGAGATTCCCAGAGTCTTAGTGCTGTGCAGCTCTATGCAGGACCATAAAATCAGAGAATCACAGAATCAAAGAATATTAGGAGCTGGAAGAGACTTCAAAAAATCACTCAGTCCAACCCCCCTGCCCAAACAGGATCATCTAGAGTAGATCACAAAGGAACATGTCCAGATTGGTCTTGAATGCCTCCGGAGAAGGAGACTCCACAACCTCTCTGGGCAGCCTGTTCCTAGGGAATGCAGTGCTCTACACTAAAACCACCACCTCTATCTGTATTAGCAGGCTTGAGTACACATCAATCAATAATGTAACTACATGCTGTAAAGGCATCTCCACTCAATTATTTCAAAGAAGAGATGCAAATGAAACCTCAGAATGTGTCATTCCATAAGCACCAGTCAGGAATGCATGGAAGGGAATCAAGGTGTGATGTGAGACTTCAGCTCCCGAGACATGGCTACTGTATCCATGCAGTTGGTAGCCAAGTAACAATGATCATTTGTTTAGTTTTTCTAAGCAAAGGAGTTTCAAATATAAATGGTACTGTGTTTACTGGAAAAAAAATAAAAAAGGCTGTTCTGGAGCTCATTATGTTGGATAAAGATAAATTTGTCACTAGACTGGAACTTAGTGGTTGCCTAAGGATGAAGGATCATGACATGATTACATTCAGTACACCAAACTGAGTACATCCCTGCTAGTCATGCACATACTGGTGCTTACAAAGAGGTAATTTTCCAAAGGAGAAAAATTCTGAATGAAATTGATTGGAAAAATAGAAAGTTCTTTATTCGTAGCTTATTAGATTATCATAATTCCACAGTGAGGAAAGAGGATGCCTTTGGCTAAAAGCTTATACCATCTCAGTGGTATGGACAGCAATTATAGACCTATAGAGATACAGCAAGAGAAAATGAGGGAGAAAAGGGGGGAAATAGGGGTAAATGAAAAGTTATGAAAGATGCAAGGTTGTAATCGAGAAGCCAGAAGCGTAGTAGGGGGTGATGAGTGGCTCTCAGGACTAAGGCCAAGAGGGAGAATCTGAAGGTGTGCCAGGAGCAAACAGCAGAGCTATAGCTCAGGGGACTGTGAACATTTATTGCCACGTACTGGTATTGTTGCTGGTAAGGCTGTAACAGCTTTTGGCTCTGGGACAGACTATTTGCTTGAAAGTGGTTCTTATATCACTGTTTAATTTGGGAATTCCTGCCTTTAGGCACCCTTTTCTTATATTATTGAAAATGACATAATTTCTAAAAATCCAATGTATTTTTCATTCACTGGGTTATTTTCTTAATTATATTTGCTGGAGATAGCTTCAATTGTAGTTTTGTTCACCTTCAATTTATGTTCTTATTTCTGAGGCCGTTGGCAGTCTTTCAAAGAGTATCCATACACACTGAATTTCGTCTCTCAGCTTTAGATGATAGCTCTCAATAAATCCACAGGCAGAGCTTGCAGAGGGGAGAGCACCTTCCCCTTTCTCCTCCCCTGAGCAGAGCTCCAGAATAAGTCATGGTCCACAACACTTCATTGATCTTGGTAAAACTCTCCTTTCTGCCAAATCCAATACCTGATGAAGTTGCAGCTCCTATTTCTCCAGTTCTGTGCCAGGTTTTACAACAGTTGGGGCAGAAATTCAAGAATCTGTGGTATATTAATGTTTAAGTGTTGTTTTTCAATTTCAGTATCTAAAAGCTGTCCTGGCACCCACGTCAAGACAGCTTTCCACGACAGTTATTTTGAACTATGACAGACAGTTCAGGTGGTTTCCCTAAAGTGGTTGTCACCTCTGATGCCGAGGTAGAGTGGCCATATGGGAGCTGGGAACTGGGAATTTGCTTCAGCAGGAGCTGGCAAACTTTCAGCACATACAGGTGGGGATAAAAAAGTGGTGTTGCTCTTCTATCCTGAGCTGCATACTCTTACAATTTAAAACTGTTTCATACCACCTTCTGTATATGAACTCTTGGGATAGGTCATTATCAGCTGGAGATAAAGTCACTAACACCTGAGAAAGACAGGTGGGCAACAGTTTTTTCTAGATCCTGGGTGATAAATATTTTTATTCTGTATTTGAAATGTAGCAGGATTATTTGCTCACATCACCCAAGGAAAAAGAGATTTGTTTCAAATTTATAGAAAATTAAGATACCTAAAAGTATTTCATGGGAATGAATAATTTTAGATGTCTTCTGTATTGAAAAGGAAATTTCATTTTCTATATGATGACCATGTTAAAGCTATACAGGTTCAAAAAGGGCAGGTGCTCTGTCCCAAATGTCCATGGGTTGCTCAATCTCTCAACAAAGGGAAAATATCAAACCAATATAAAATTATTTGACTAATAGGAATGTAACTTATGAAAACCAGGAATTCATACAATCATACAGTCATAGAGTTGTCTTGGTTGGAATGGACCCTTTAGATCAAGTCCAACCATCACCCCAAGATGCTATCCATTACTAAACCATGCCCCTCAGCACCACATCTAACTGTCTTTTAAATACCTCCAGGGATGGAGATGTGTGGGCTGGATAAGCAGATAGTGAATTGGCCAAGCAGGCAGGTCCAGGGGGTAGTAATTGCTCAAGTTGTAAGCCAGCAACTAGCAGTGTAGCCCATGGGTCTGTACTGGGACCAGTCCTGTTTAACATCTTCATAAATGATCTATATGATGGGACACAGTGTAGCCTCAGGAAATTTGCTGATGACACCAAGCTGGGAGGGGTGTCTGATACCCAAAAGGGTCGTGCTGCCACCCAGAGGGACCTCAACAGGCTGGAGAAATGGGCTGATGGGAACCTCCTGGAGTTCAACAAGAAGTACAAAGTCCTGTACCTGGAGAGGAACAGCACCAGGCACCAGTACATGCTGGGGACAACCCAACTGCAAATCAGCCTGACAGAAAAGGACTGTGGGTTCATGGTGGATCCCAGGTTGAACTTATGTCAGTTCTGTGCCCCTGTGGCAAAGAAGGAGAAAGCTATCCTGGGCCTCATTAGAGTAATGCCAGGAGGTTGAGGGAGATCATCCTTCCCCTCTACTCAGCATTGGTGAGGCCACAGCTGCAATATTTTGTCCATTTTTGGGCTCCTCAGTACAAGAGAGACATAAACACATTGCAGAGTCCAACAAAGAGCCACAAAGATGATTAGAGGTCTGGAACATCTGTCCTATAAGGAAAGACTGAGAGAGCTGGGACAGTTCAGCCTTGAGAGGAGAAGGCTTTTCACTGATACTTCGCTTTCTGTTTCCTTTCCAAGGGCCTTGTATACAAAAAAAAAAAAAAGTTGTAAGATATCTAAAAGCAGCCTTCCTCTGAAGAGGAAAATTTTTCTCAGATTGAAAGGGGAAAAGAAAGAAGGCTAGACCGGATGATCAACTGATCTCTTCTTGCCAACACACCAGGAACCTGTGAAAAGAAGTAAGTTTCCCAAGGATGCCATATGAGTTCCAGGCTTGAGGAACTTCACATGTGCCAGGCTCTGCTGCTTCTAGAGAAGCACAGCTTTGCTGAGGCTATAGCAATTGGCAATCCAAATGAAAAAAATAAGGATTATTTTCCTTGCTCCTCTATGGACCAACCATACAATATGCAATTTTCAAGACATCCACTGTCTAGAGGGCAGTGTAATGTTCTAGAAAGCTGGTTCTATTAATCTCTTTTCACAGTCTTTATTGGTTGGATTTTGTCAGATGAAGCAATGAATGTTTATGCCTGAGGTTTAGAAAGTAATAAAAATGTTTTATTTTCAGCATGGGGACCTGTGCTTGTCTTTATTGGAATCACAGCCTCGGCCTTGTCTGGGAGAAAAATCACTACAGTGCTTGGGCGTTTGTAAATGAGGTCAGCAAGAAAGAAAAGTGACATGAGAATTTGAATATTTTTGAACAGGAGGAAAGGACCTCTTGTAAACAAACTGTATGTGTGAATATGACCTGTATATATAAATAATGTAATCTAGACTGCAGTAGCTATTAATGCTTTGAAAGATATAAAACTTTCATGAAGAGATGTAGGAAGTAATGGAACAACCAACATGGGAACAAGTAAACATTTACATGATGCTTTTTTAAAAAAATGAATAGTCCTCAGAAACAGAAAAATATGGTACTTCTTTTTCACAAATAAAGTAAATTTCTTTAGATAATAAAGGCAAATAATTGCATTCAACGAATAAACAAAAAAAAATTCTCTCTGATTTCCCCTGAATTAGGAAAGGGGAATGTTCAATGAACATTTTTTATGGATAAGTTGATTTCAGAGATTAATTTAATTCCAGACTCCTGGTAATGAATCTTAGAATCAGAGAATATTTTGGATTGGGAAAATGGAAGGGATCTTAAAGCCCATCTAGCTCCAACCACCTGCCATGGTCAGGGACATGCTCCACAAGCCCAGGTTGTCCAAAGCCCCATCCAACTTGGCCTTGAGCACTTCCAGGGATCCAGGGGCAGCCACAACTTCTCCAGGAAACCTGTGCCAGGGCCTCACCACCCCCATTGAGAAGAATTTCTTCCTAATATCTATTCTAAATCTCCCCTCCTCCATCTTAAGGCCAATCCCACTTGTACTGTCACTACACACCCTTGTAACCAGTCCCTCTCCATCTCTTCTGTGGACATGTTTAGGTATTGGAAGGCTGCTCTAAGGTCTCCTTGAAGCCTTCTGTTCTCCAGGATGAACAACCCCAACTGTCTCAGTCTGCACAGGAATGTTGCTCCAGCCCTCTGATCATCTTCGTGGCTTCTTCTGTACTTGCTCCAGAAGCTCCATGTCT
>VXBZ01006768.1:32336-121101 GCA_013399135.1 Heliornis fulica
GGGTCTCACAAGAGTGAAGTATATGGGGAGAATCACCTCCCTTGACCTGCTGGTCGCTCTGCTTTTCATGCAGTGCAGGACACAGTTGGTTCTCTGGGCTGCAAGCACACATTGCCATCTCATGTTAAGTTGTACATCTATCAACACCCTAAGGTCCTTTTCCTCAGAGCTGCTCCCAATCCATTCTCTGCCCAGCCTGTAGTTGTGCTTCAGATTGTGCTGGCCCATGTGTGGAATCTTGAACTTAGTCTTTCTGAGCTTCATGATGTTTACACAGGACCACTTCGCAAGCCTGTAAAGCTCCCTCTGGATGGCATCCCTACCCTTCAGCGTGTCAACTGCACCACACAGATTGAGGCTGTGCACAAGCAGGTCTGCCACCAGTCCCTGCCCTGGAAGAAAGATCTGGGGATGTCCTGCAGCCTGAGGTCTGCACTGCAGTGTCTGCCTTCTGCAGCTCCATCTGGGTGGAAGCATCAGCCACTGCTGGGTTGGTGTCTCAGAACCCCCCACCAGAGTTGCAGCCTTTGCTCGCAGATGAGCAGCCACCATTGTGCCTAAGGGTCAGGTAGAATGGGTGCCCTTCACCTGTCACACAATGGTGCCCCTTCTGGGTTACATGTTCTTCAGGTCTCCCACCAGCCAGAGGGATGTCCCTCCTTCCAAGAGGTAACCCCCATGCCCACCAACTGCCATCCCAACCACCATGACAACTGCCATGCCTGGCTATCATGCCAGGCCCTTCCTACCTGCTGTGTTCACAGTCCTCCTGCAAGCAGTAACACTGCTAAGAAGCAATCCCCTGCACTGTTTTCATAGGGATAATGTGGTGGGGGGGGTGTGTGTGTGTGTGTGTGTGTGTGTGTGTGTGTGTGTCTCAAGAATGAGCAACCAAGTATTTCAATGCATTTTGTTCAGATACACACACCTGAACATGGATTTGTGGATGCTTGTGCCTATGCAAGCAGATAAGCACTTCTAAACAAAGGATCCAGGGGAGTTACATGCCCAGAATCGGGACACTTAATTGTTTTTTGTGCCTATAAAAATCTCCTGCCAGCTGTTACAGGAAAAAGTAGTCTTCCCATTTTGTCAGCTCTCCCTGCCTTTATAATAGGAAGGGAAGATGAAACAGTGTTATCTCTAGAGAGTCCTGCAAATCTTGAATCCTGACCAGTGCCAACATAAACTCAGCCTTTGCTGGTGCAGTTCATTCACAGGCTAAAAGGATGCTTCTCCATGTCTTTCTATGAAATATGTATGTGCTTGCTCTGGCATCTAAAGCATTTTCTTCTTCCCTACTTGCATGTCATCATCTTTAGGTCAATAGTAAAACACACTGTCACAGGGGACCTTCTCCCTCTCTATCTCTGTTTAAAAGATATAAGCTCCATGTACAAGGTAGATGTTTGAGGTCAGTACTTTCACATGTTTCTGGATGTAGCTTAATAAAGACCAACTTCATAAATAGAAGATTTATTTCACCACTTTCTTGATTTCATAATTATTCCCTTTTCCTATTTTCCCCTGATGTCCCTCCAGGACTCTGTAGCTTTAAAGTTATTTTCATTTTAAAGGGTATGGTATAGGTGACCAGTTTTTAAAGCTTCAGGGTTTCCTTGCTTTGCTACAGCGAGTCTTAAATTTTTGAAATGGCACAAGCCATCTGTCTCAACAGATCATGTTCTTTTACACTGAATGACGAACTAGTATTTCAGATGATTTAGACTTAAAACAATCTTGGAAAGGAGGAAATTTCATAAAGCTGCCAATTTTTGTGTCTTCTACTAAGTTCCTGGTGTTCTGCTCTGTAGATTGCTAGGGTGGTATCTGTCCCTCCCAGATGGGAAAGTAGGGCACAGATAAAAAAGTAGTTTTCTCAATGTCAAGAGGCAAGACGAAAAGGAATTGACTGAATATCTCTATCTAGTCCATTACTACTAATCACCCCATTCTCTGGACTTCTGAGATGCATAAAAAAACTAGGTAAATACTTGAAGAGCCCATCAAAGACACATATGGATATGGAACCACAAAGTTTCCTTTGTCTCATCGGAAATCGTTTCTTAATCATTTTACTGTATGCCTTAAATGCATGATTTAATCACTCTTAAATTAATACTTCTGCATAACACTGCATGAGATGGCATTCAGACTGTATAAATGCAGCTGCAGTCCATGTGAAAACACAGCCTTTGTAACAAAGCACTTTTTAAGGTCATTACCAAAGTTTTTATTTTCTGGACTATGCTACGGCAGCAGTCTGAACAATAGCCTCTTCATAAGGATTCATAAGGACCTCTTGGTGTTCACTGGATGACCTGACACCAAAAGAATGGATAGAAATGACAGACAGTGTCAGCTTTGGTTGTTCAGCCTGCTGCAGTGCTGGAACAGTTAACGGCTGCTATTTTCCTCTCTACCAAATCTGACCCATGACTCTCCCGAAAGGAATGAAAGGAGCAGATTGGGGTGTGCAAGTAGCTCTTTTTGAACATGTCTGGCAAATACAAGGAGCCATTCTTTTCTTTTATTCTTTCCTTCGGGTTAAAAAGGGCAAGCCCTGCCTTGGACCACAGAAGTGTGCTCACTCTTCCAGTGCTGCAGATGAAGAATCCCTCCTCCTAGCCAATAAAGAGAAATTTAGCACAGGATGTGGATGTTTGGCTCGTGTGCTGTTTAAAGTAAACTACAAGCGCCTTAAAAACAATTAGGATTATGGGAGTTTGGGGAAGCCTGTCTCTTCAGAGAGGCTGGAAAGCATTTCTCCCATAATAAAGTATGCCGTAATAGTCATTTTCAGCTAGGTGAATAGGCACAAAACACATCTTTGTTCATAAGGCTTTTTATTACAGCAGTTGTCATGAGCAAAACCTGAAAGTACTTGAAAACCCATTAAAATCACAATCTGTATAAGAAAGAAAAAATGCCATCTCTTGAAAGTTTGTCTCTACAGACGTGGTAGAAGTGAGAAGTCAATAAGTATGAGACACATTTATGTAATTTCAGATTAACGGTTAACCATTAAAGTGCAGGCTTTGTACAACCAGGCCTGCTCTTTAGCAAAGAAACAAAACCCTTAAGTCTCCGCAGCTGCCGGATGAAGCCAACTTTAGGTCGCTCTGTGTGATAAGATGTGCTACAACCCAGCCTGATTGGTCATTGACTGGCCGTTAATCAGCAATTACTGACTGTCTCCAGGGTGTTTTGGTTATAGCAGTCTTTCCCATAGGTTAAATGTCATTTGGATTTATGCCTGTAACTACTTTTTTTCTGGTTGTGTTCAAGCACTGGTGCACAAATTTTTGCATTTCTTAAACTTGGGACTTGCAATTTCCTGTCTCCTGAATCAAGTATTTCACCAAAAGAGATTGGACTTGCTTTAAATATTTGTGATACTTGGATTTACTCATACCAGTTCTAGAAGTCAGATTTTTTTTTTTTTGTCACCAAGAGATCTACTGAATTCAACCAGATTTTTTTTCCACACTTCCAGGCCATGAACAAGTGCCCGAGTTCCCAAGTTAAAACAGCATCTTGACAACTTTAAAACATTTGGCTGGTCAGCAGGAAAGGAAAAGCTGCTTGTAAAGTACTGGAATGCATTTTCTATTACCTACACCGCTTAAAAGGCGAGGCATTAGGAACTGGGAGGAGAGGCAGGGGGTTGGTAATGCTGGTGGGGAGGGACAGCATGAGATAGTCTGGAGAAGAGTCTTTATCGGCTCCCAACAGCAGCCCTGAAGTTGGACATCACTCTTTAATAGATAAGCTTTTATTTAACAACAGGCTCCATCGGGAGAGTGAGGTTTTCCTGGTAAAAGCACAAGATTTCTTTCAAATAACTTAATATTGTTTTGTATGAAAGAGCGATGGAAGATATATATGTTGGAAAGATGCTAGAAGTTTATTTATTTCTTTATATTGCCTGATAACCAGACTGTTAGGGATCCTGATTAGAAAGCTGTGCTTGGCAGACCTTCCTTGGTTCCTAAAATATTTTGAATGAGGTGACACCCTTGAAAGAAGATTAAATAACTAACCTAAACTTCTTACCATATACTTGGTTTATTTTCTTGCCCAACACTATGAAAGTCCTCAGTCCAACAGGTTTCTGATAAAGAAACATCTGAGGACAAAAAAATTAATGACAAAAATAATCTTTCCAATGCTCAGTAGGCATCATTGCTTATGCTTTTTTAAATACTTTGTCCTGTACATGACCTTCAAATGTTTGTAACTAGCTGATCTGGAACTTTTTTGACTCCACAGCTGTCTAAACTAAGGATGATGACATTGCTTAGAGATCCTTTTGTGTATGTGTGTGTGTATATACGAATACTGTTTTCAAAAGTATATATAGATATATATTTACTTTAACTTGACTCAAAATCTTGGAAAGCTTGTACTTCTTAATCATATTAACTGAGAACTGCTAAGCTCTCACAAGTGGGACATGTTATGGCATGAGAGACCCAAGTTATACAATAGGCTGGATTTCAGCAGGTAGAGGAATCTTTCAGGGTTGTTGCCTTCTGGCTAACTGTAATAAATTTACTTAAGTAATATTTCACAGGTGTGCTGGCTATTTCTTGGCAAACAAGCTGAAGATCAGAAGAAATTTCTTCACTTAAAGGATAAAAATAAGAGGTTTTTTGCAAAGTCCTTAACCACAACAGAAAAAAACCCACAACCATTTTGCTAAAAGATGGGCTGGAGTGCTGCTATCCAAGCACAAGAGTTAAAATAACTTTACAGTGAGTTTCTGTTTCTGTTTTATTTATTTTCTCCTACTATAGCTACATGCTGTATCAAATACGTGAGGCTGTTTTGGAAAATCCATTGCCTGTCGCAAGTTTCTCTGTGCTAAACTTAATCTTCTAGTTTTATTTTTAGAAAGCTTATAGTTGCTTTCTTCAGTGTTGAAGGAAAAGATGGAAAACTGCCAGCCAGGTCCAGCAAAATGGACACCTGGCTCTCTTTCCAGAAATGAAAAGTTTAGGTTTAAAATAATAAAAATAACTAAATGTTTTTAAATGGGGAAGGAATAAGAATCTTTACTCCTACGGTATAGTTTTCATGTGGCTATACTGGAGGAAATAACAGTGTTTTCTGTGGGAAAGCAGTGAAAATGTGTCCATGGAAAATATAAAATATATATTTGTTAGAGATAAAATTATTGAAATTGAGATAGTTTGTGGAATTTCTGGATGAACAGAATAAGAGACACTCAGCATCTTGGTGCAGTGGAGCTCTGGGCAGGTTTAGCATTGGCCAAAAGTTGGGACGCTGGCTGAGTTGTTTCTCTCAGCCTTGATTTCTCCATATATGCCAGCAGAAACTGTGGTCCTCTGCTTCATATGTCTGGTCTTTGAAGTCAAAGGATATAGGAGCATCCAACCTTAATGTAAATGTCATTTACCCTTGTAGATCTCACCTGCTCCTGACCCTTACAGAAACTACACCAGTTAGATCTCCAATTGGGGTACGAAGGCAGAGCATCATTGCTTCTTGTCCTCCTTGATGTGCAACAGTGGACAGATAAGATGAGTAGTTGACTCATACTGGCCTCGTTGAGGGGACACAATAGGACAGGGTATTTTGAATTTGTTTGCTTGCAGGCTAAGCTTGAAGTTTTTCTTAATTTGAGGCTGGTCATCAATATGAAACATTCAGTGAGAAGTTTACTTGGGAAAATGTATGAACATAGCTCTAAACCCAGCAAACATGACTGTAAAGAAGAAAGAGAAAGGCAGTGTACTGTAACCACTTATGTCCTCCCCAGACTCCAGTGAAGGGTTAACCTGACTAACAGTGATTTATTAATTTTTGGAAGAAAGGAAGAGTCATTGTCCAACCCTTTTTTAATTGCTTCCCACACTAAAAATGAAGGTCCCATCAGCTCCACAAAGTAACAGGACAAGTGGCAACCCAACTTCATTTTCAATGGTAAGCACCTAAACCCCTCTCCTCTAAGTAAATAAATATATGGCCCCAAATACAGCCCTTATCTCAGTGCTTAGAGATAATGTGTATCAGGTGAGAAATACGCTGTGCCACTGTTGGCTTTAAGAGGGAGGTGGAGCACCTCTACCATTCCCCAGCTGTCTTCTCCCAGATCTCACCATCAGCTCTCTCTGCTGTGTTTACCTTTGTTACACCTCCTGGAGGTAACCATGGCCCAAGGGAGGATGTAAAATACCGGGGTCTGAACTTGGGCCATACACAGGCCAACTGATATGGTTCCATGTGCTGGACCTTCTCACAGAATGGCTGGGTTAGAAAAGACCTTTAAGATCATCGAGTCCAACTGTACCTGTTCTCTCCTTAACCATATCCCTAAGCACATCATCTGCCCATCCTTTAAATACATCCAGGAATGGCAACCCAACCACCTTCCCGGGCAGCCTGTTCCACATCCCAACTCTATTAGTGCAGAACTTTTCCTAACATCCTGGCTGAGGGGTGGAAAAAGAGGCAAGAGAGGACTCATGTACATTTCTTCTACATTGGGGGTCAATGGTGCATTGACATTTGAAAGAAGGAGGCATTTTATATTTTTTTAGTTTAAAACTGGTTGTTTCTATCTGAACACAATCTCCTGGCTGCTGCCTGGCAGACAAAATGTCCACAGAGTCTTTCTGCGTGGATGGGAAGCCTCAGTGTCACCTTATGGCAAGGGCAGACTGTGCTGCCTTGTACCTTAGGGACACCAGCAAGGGGGGAGTGGGGATGGGGTTGTCAGGCTGCCCAAAACCAGTCTACAGTGGAGCCCTGTAAACAGTTTAGACGTAGTTCAAGTTTTATCTCACCAAAGAAGGTGGCAGTGGAAGACTTCAAGCAGCCTCAAAAGTTTATTATAACTTATTACACCCTTTATTATGTTTCCATGAGTACATGATGTTACACAATACCAGATGTCTATGTGACCATCAGATTACTGATGGTTTTTTAACACACCAGAGATGATCTTAACTCCATGGTTTTAACTTTTTTTTTTTTTTTTTTTTTGGGAATTGGTGGCAGAGAGAAACTAGGAGCATATGCCTATGGTATAAATAGCAAAGTGGAAGTATCTGTCATTTGGGGTAGTTTGGTTCTTGCTGAACACTTCATAAGATACAGTTTTGCCTTTTTTTTTTTTTTACCACCAGAATTTTAATTTGGGAATTTCCAGAAATCCCAGTGAATCGGTGGAGCTCAAGGAGAGGGTACAAACATACACAGGATAAATGGAAAGCAACAACTGCCAAAGTCAAATGTTTCAATTAAGGGAAATCAACATTAAAAAAAAGTTTATTGAGAGACAAAAGAAGCCAATCATCTAGATTTCCCTAAGTAAACACACACTAACTAGCAGTTACACAAATTTTCTGATCACCATAGTGATCTGGAGGATGCTCTAGTATTCGTTTTTCAAGCAGCAACAAAAAGAAGACATGGATTTAGTGGAATTATATAGTCACCTTTTCCCCTTGCAAACACCCAATGGGTTACATCTGTCTGTGCATTATCAGGCTTTTAATTATTCTACTATAACAGCACTTCTACTATAAATCAAGCTGCTTTCAGTCACAGCTTCAATTTAAAAGCCTATCAGGTCTATTAGACTAAAAAATAAATACAGGAAAGAGAAAGATTTCTGTATTCAAAAGGCTGCAAACTGCATTTAATGTGTGTGTCTGTTTATATGAGGGGAGGAGGGAAGGATGGGAGAGGAGTTGCATTAGAAAAGTCCCTCCTTTAAGAGAGTCAAACTCCAGCCCGTCTGGAGTAGGGAAAGGGAGACCCCCAACAACCTTCAGAAAATAATATAAAGGAAAACCTCAGAGGTAGGAGAAAATACCCAAAAGGAGAAGGCTGCAGCTTGCAGTAATCTGTAAATGATTGCTGGCAAAGACTGGAGGCTTCAAGCTTGAGCTGTGTTTGTTCCAAAAGAAAGCCAAGAAGGACAGTGTTAATAAAGAGAGATTTAACTGAGGGTTGTGCCTGGAATAAAGTGGGCTACAAAAAGGTCAAATTTGATCAGTTGGAGCAGATTACAAGGGCTTTAAAAGGTAGTGGTGAAGAAATGAAACTGGGACTGTGAAGCAATATAGCACAAGATTGATTTTGGGGGTGGAGAGAAGCTGGGACAAGTGCTTATCAGCTTGAGAAGGAGGAAGAGCTGTGCTGGGGTTGTTGTTATTCCCACACTGAGTAGACTTCTTGCTGCTTTTTTGGTTAGGCTTCCCTGCCGTGGGGTTTGTATTTTTTTTTTTTAAGAGATATATATATACACGTACGTGTAATTGTTATTATTACTACAATGGTGTCTATAATCTCTGACTTGGATCCTCTGAAAAGCTGGAAAGTTTTAAGGTAGGCCTATGTTTTCTTCTCTTTGGTACAGGCGGGGTTTTGGGGGTTTGGTGTTTTTTATTTTTATTTTTTTTTATTTAGCCCTAAATTAACTGGAGCTTGAGTTATAATCGAAATGTGAGCCCTGGGCTTAAGTAAGAGAGGAGTTTCTGGTAATTAGAGCCCTTTTAAGATACAGCAAACCTTTAAGCAGATGTTTAGAGACACCCGAGGGAGATTTTTAAAATATACTTCTCGGTGCTACAGTGCAGTGAGAGGGGCTTTTTTTTTTTTTTTTTTTTGTTTTTTAAGGAGAGATTGCTCTGTAAATTAAAGTTAATAGTAAAGGCTCACACCAGTTGAAACTGCAGGATTAACTCTCTGCTTTCCTGGCTGTGCTCTGCAGGGGAACGGGTGGGAAACTTCAAAGGAGCAAAAAAAACAGCATGAAAGTTGATCAAGAAGTGGAAAATTGTCTTGGGGGGAAGGAAGAGGGATAAATGTGCTTGTTTCGTTTTGTTGTTCGAACTTCCCCAGTTTGTTGTTTCTCTAAGATATGTGTTTGGTGCTTAAAAGTTACTACTGATTTTTACCTTCAGGGTTGTTTTGGGGTATTTTAAGTATGAATAATGAAACGTTTTAACTCGGACTGCTAAAAAGAAGGGGAAGGAGGAGAAAAGACCACCGTTAGTGCCTGCTGCAAATATCAAGACTCTGCAGTGTTAAATGTCCATGTTTATAATTGCTATAAGTGCCTGGCTTTGCCTTACCGAGAATCCGGACCTGCGAAAAGTTTGCAGATTGTTTGCAGAAACTCCACTAAAATATTGGAAACACCTGAGCGTTTAAATGGAAAAAACTTTGAACTAATTTCTCCACCTTAACTCTTATACAAAGTATATAGCAATGATAAATACTGCACCTGATAAAGTATTTATTTTGTTTTAAGGGAAAAAATTGTAGGGATTTTGAAGGGTGAGTTGTAATTTTTATAATTTGTTATTTTATTAATATTTAGGTATTCTTAAGCTTCTTGTTAGAGTGTTTTAAGGAGCTTAACACATCCTGAGCTGGCAAAACGACCTTTCAAAAGTCCAACCCTAAAGTCAACTTGCATTATTATTTGTTCTTTCCTCCTATTTGCAACGCCTTGAACTTTTTTCCAGAAGTTTAAATTTCTTGGACCTGTGTGCAGGAATGTGGACTAAGGTCCTTTTCCCTTGTCTGTGCGATGAGACAGCATAGTGGGCTTATTGCAAATTTTTTAGAGGTTTTTGTAAAGTCTTTTAGGACTGTCAGCATAGAATAAGTTTCCATTTGAATTCAAACTTCAGTGTGGATGTGAGCTCACGTGTAGCGTTGTGTGGGATGGTGGAGTGCAGGGCTGTGATTGGCATCTCAGGTGGGTGGTCACACTATGGACCAGGGTGACTTCTGCGAGTCATCACCAATGAATGCCATAAAGTACTTTTGCAGAGCTCTGCATGTGTTGTCTTGCTGTGTATGTGCTTCTGACAAGCTGTCCTAGGACTTATTTTAAAAGTTTATCAAGTTCTGTGAGTCTGCTTCTGACCCTTCCAACCCCTAACATCTGTGACTCCTCTGCTCCTCAAGCCAGGTGAAACCTGGGTTTTGCTGAGTTGAGGAATGACACAGGACTTGAAAGTCGAGAAGAGACCATTTCCCTCTCGAAGAATCCTGTTGTCTTAGAAAAGTGACGTGTTTACATGACTGTAGATAAAAAAATATCTCCCTGGTGCTTTTTCCCTGCAGCATGACTGAAGTTTCGCAACTTTGTGTGTGAAACTGGAAATTACAGCTGTACAGGCACAGAGTAGGTTGAAGATGTGATTAATTTTACTGGATGTCTCTTTGTGCTGTTACTGTTTACAGTTGCAGCGGCAACTCTGTACAGGCATCACACTGTGCAGATTGACTGCGGGATGCTGAGGAAAGGCAGAATGTAATAAAAGTGACCACTGATAATAAAAAATAAAAATTTAAAAGCTAGAAGATCATATGGAACATGACCTATTAAATTGTAATGCCACTTCTACCTTTTCATATAAATTTCAGTTCCTCTTCTGCAGGCCAGTGTCCTGGCTGCTTGATGCCTCTTAGACATTCCCATTTTCAGGGAACGCTCAAGGAGTGTTTCTCTATGTTTGTCTTGAGTAGCACAGAGCAATTCTTTCAGACCCAAATGAAATGCTGTAACAAATGCTCCTTGCAGCATGAGAGTAGTATCTTACCTGACAAATTTGCAATTTTGTTTTCCTTCTGCACCCTTGGTAATTTATTCTGTAACTGGGTTGAGACCCGCTTAGCTGGGAAAAGATTGAAGGATGCAGAACTTGGGGTAGGGAAGTTAAATTTCCAGGGGATCAGAGCAGCTGTGGGATGTCTTGGAGCTGGTTACCACCATCTCAGCTGAGCTCTGTCTCCCCTGCCCTGCTCCCAAATTCCCCTGGAAGCACATCCTTTGAATAAAGGTAATAATAAAAGGTACAGAGTAACAGCTGACCAGGCTGTGGCTTGTGGTGGTGACAGACAGGTGGGAGAGGTGGTGTTAGAGGATGTCAGGGAATTTGGCTGGACTTCACCCAGCAGGGCTGGGAGAGCTAGCAGAGGAATTAAAATAAATAAAATAAAAATGGCAGTATGGTGTGTATGTATTATATTACCTCAGGCCTCTCTGTGTCGCGTCTGTCTGAGGTAGGACTGGGGTAGTCTGCACCCGCTGGCTCCATGGTGGGAGGAACTCACGGGTTCTAAACAGTTCAACATGCAGAACAAAACTCTTCAGAAAATGTGCTTTCATGGAATTTCTTTGTAGTGATCTGAATATTAATGTGATTGGAAAGTAAATCTGTGAGGGCTCATGGATCTATCTATCTATCCCGCCTCATCCCCTCCTGTCGCCTCTTTTCAGTTAAGTGCCCAGTGTGACATCTATGCTCTGACATTACCATGCTGCTGCCTGATCTTCCCCAGTAGATGCCTTCTCACTTCTTAGTGTGACTACAGTAAGAGCCCTGTCTGTTGTATTTCTTGGAGCCAGGAGAGACTGGCAAAACTTTAGGCCTCTTTAAAATCCTTCAGAGCCTTACCAGCAACTAGCATGTGCTTACCGAGTCCTCTGCAGACACAGAAACCCAAATGTCCCCAGAAGGATATGGGAGTGTGAAAAGGAAACCAGGGTCACTGCTGTGACTTCAGAGATGTCTCTAATCCCTCTTCAAAACTTTCCCCACACTTCTGTGGTGTGGTGATGTTCTTCAGATGTGACAGGGACAGCTTCAGTTGCGGTCTCAGAGTCAGAGCCTGTGCTCTGGGCTCTTACAACAGCAGGAGCAGAGCAGCAGCCTGGTAAGGAGAGGCAGCAAAAAATAACCCAAATCCTTCGAGGTCTTGTCCCCTCTGTTGCTTTTCCCCCTTAATTTGACTCCAATGAGGCTAAATGCAGCTCTATAAATCACAGGTGTTGCCTATACAGGGAAAACCTTGTACCCCTTTGCATTCCTGTCTCAAGAAGTATGTGACCTTTCTGTGGCTCATTGCTAGGGGAATTAAAAAAAAAGAAAGAAAAAAAAGTTTTAACCTGACTTCAAAACCTCAGGGGAAAATCTAAGCAAAGAGTAGGAGTTTGCACTCAGTGGAATGGTCGAGTGATGGTGTGTGAAGCAGTGAATCTTACTGTACTGCTCTGTGTCCGGATGACCTGAATTTCCCAAGTCCTATTGAACTGGCCCATGAAACTTGGCTGGTGGAGCTGGGAACATCTTGTTTAGAACACGTCATGCATCAGGCGGATGTACCAATTCAAGTGTTCTCTCCAAAATGCCTTTTCCCACAAGGCATGCCATCCAAACAGCCTGTAAATGGTTTGGCTTTTCAGGAAACAAAAAAAAAAAAAAAAGAAGTGTTTTTCATGCTTGGCAAGTCAGTCCAGGAGGAACAATTTCTGCCTTGTTGGTGTTTGTATTGTAAGCTATTTTGGGCAAATAGTCCTACCCTCACACCCCATTCCTGTGAATGCCTATGAATTAGGATGGGTTAATTAGCTTCAAGGTCTTCAAATTGGGCAAGGAAAGTACACACAACAGCTCAAATTCAGTTGTTGGCACAGAGAGATAAGCTGAAACAATCAGTGATGCAAGTCTTCGGCCTTTGACTTTACATTTCAATAAAGCTTTAGATAAGGCATCCCATGCTGTATTCAGTATATAAACATGCCAGTTTAGCATATGGGCCCCCAACATAGAATTACTGCTCAGAAGAGGGGGGTAAAAAAGTTCAGTATTTCATATGTGCTTTACTCAGAAGACCTGAACGATGTTGTCTCCACTCATTCCTCAAAACCAGAACAAATAAAACCTTGAAAGTTTGGCTCAAGAAAATAATGCTGGACTCTATCCCCACCATGAAATACAGATAATGGAATTTCAGATGTCAGTGGAGAATACAAATTCCCCTGTAATTACCACAATATGCTTGCTTAAAAAAAAAAAAGAAAAAAATAGTGTGTGTGTATCTTTTAATAACTAAAACCACATTTGAGAAATTGTTTCCCAGTTAACCCTTCCAAAAAAAAATGTGTCAGAGATGACACTGAAAGTAAAGCTAACATAAGTCCCAAGACATGACAATGATGAGTATCACCAAGGGGATGATGGTTTCTACTAAGCTTTCACATAAATAATATCACAGAAAAACATAGTGTGGATCCTCCCCTTTCAGTGTGAATGTGTAGTGTAATTCAATAATCACTTGAGTGAGCAATACTGGGATGAAAAATTATGGCCAGGTATATCGAAGTATGACTTTTTAATCACTCTTTCATCTTTTGTACCTGTGCTTCCTCTGCACTTTGTAGAGGATAATGCTGGCAGGTGGTTTGGTTTTGTTTTGGGGGTTTTTTTTTTGCTTTTTTTTCTTAAGGTGTCAGGTTATATGACATAATTGAAAAAGTAAAGATAACAGAAAATAGCAGATTAGGTTGTAACACACTCCTGCATCCATTGTTGATGACTGAGAAAGTCATCTGGTCCTCTCTAAGCCTGTGCAGATTTATTCTTGCATCTTTATTTTCCCCTGATTAAAATTCAATATCACTCTTTGCAATAAGAGGTTATTCTCCACTGTTTTACTAAAAACAATTCACTTTTCATATCAAGCCTTTACACAAGCCTATTACATCTTGTTCATTTGAACAGGAGAAGTTAAATCTTCCAGGTGCTTTATGGGGGATTTACCCATCCAATTCAAATGAATGCTCTCTCACAAAGAGGTTTACTCACCGTTGCTGCTGTGTTCCTTTGCCTAATTGTTTAAATTGCCCTAACCCCTAGAACCTAATATTAAACTACTGTGCCAGCAACACAGATGCTGAGCAAGAGCCTGTGATGGCAAGTGTGTAGTAACGCTCTCCTGGCTACCAGCAATTTGCAGGTCAGGACTTCCTGAGCCAGCAGTGCTGTGCTTTTCTTTATGCTTCCCCCATAGATTTAACCTGACTGGTTCTGCAGTTTTAACTTTGAGCCCACAGTGTCTTGTGGCAAAGAAATTCTGTGGTTTGACACACTGGTTGAGTCTATGCTAACAAAGCAAAGCAATGGAAGGGCTCTTTTCCCAGAATCACAGAATATTAGGATCTGGAAGAGACCTCAAAAGATCACTAAGTCCAATCCCCCTGCCTGAGCAGAATCACTTTTATGTGTAAATTTTATGTGTAAATTTGCCTTGCATCCATGTTTTGGGACATGTGCTAGCTGTTTGTGGTGGTTTCCCTGCTGAGGCCTTGAGACATTGTGTTCGGGCTCCTTTGTTTGAAGGGGGGCGGGGGGAGGTTGTGGTTTCTTTTGCATCTGTTATAACCCAATATTTCATTCCTGACTGATTAGTGATATGTAGTTACATGGATGCATGTGTTGCAGAGTGCAAGTAAAATCAGGACCATTACTGCACACGTTACTTAATCATACCAACTTTCATCTGCTGTTTCACTGTCTTCATATCTGAGATCAGTGAGAGACCTAAAGTACTTCTGCACATCTCTGCACCTCTTTCATAACTAACCCATTTGAAATTTTAAGCTTTGTCTAGTTCTGTGCTCGGTGGAACTGAAGAGGAAATTGCCTGTAGAAAGGAAAGGTAACCAGGCACTGGCAGAGTTACATTGTGTCTTGAGAGATAAGGTTATAATTTAAAGCTTTTCCAGGCTTTCTGTGTCAGTTTGGATGAGTTACTTAATCTCGGTGTGCCTCAGTTCTCACCAGTAGAATGGAGTTGTTAATACCTGTCTTATCAACTTTGGCTATAAACTTTTCATGGCTATAGAGGTGCACGGTTCTGTCCATACAGAGCTCCCAGAAGTGAGGGCTCAGCCTTGGGCTGGGCTTTTCACCCCCTCTCCTCATAAAAGTAATGTACTTACCTGAAATTAGAATTTAATTCTTTTGAGAACGAGTGATTCCTTGCTCCTTTACTAAAATCCTGTCTCTGTATTTCTGCCTCTGCAAAGCAGCTCCGCACTTGAGCCTATCGAATTCCTCACACTCATTATTTTGATTCCAAGAAGTTGTTAGGATGAAGCTGGTTGAAGCCTGGAACACAGAGTTGAATGATCTGGCTGAGGTTTGCCTAATGCCAGTTAGTAACTTGGGTGTTTGAGTTTCTTACTGTTTCCCTTTGGGTTTTGGTTTTGTGAGGCAGGGGAGGATGGGGTGGATTTGGTGGGGTTTTTTGCATATGTGATGCTTCTGTTCAATAACCCTTTATAAAAATTTGTAAGCTCAGTTACTGTTCTGCCTTATTCACTCCCACCTCCAAGCTTAGTCTCCTCTTTGGTACCCAGTTCCTTCTCTGCATAGCTACTCTTCTCATGTCTGATAGCTGCACATGTGAATAACTCAATAACTGTTCTCATAGGCTCCTGTCTTGTTCTTCATCTTTCTGATCCCCTCCCCACTTGACACCCTACTTCACTCACCTGTGTTTCAGCACCTTCATCTAGCCATACCTGTGCCACACAGCATTTTCCCAGCCATGGGTAGTGCACCCCATTGTCCCCATGGAGGGGTGTCATTAGAACAATGAAACCTTTCTCATAGTTATCATTCCAGCAGCCATCGTTACAGCACTGATGCTATGACAGGCTTTGCTTTGCTCAGGAGAGATTCATTAAAGATCTCTTGCAACCCTGCAAGTCTCAAGGTGCCATACCAAGGAAGGAGAAAAGGAAGGTGAATTCAGGGAGTCTTTTAAGTCTCTCTTGCTTGACCTTTACACCAAGATTCAGATTTTCCTCTGCTTGACCTGAGCAGGAGCTGAATTTCTTATGTGTAAGGAAAATGCTCTGTTTGCTGTAAGTATTGCCTGGTGTCTCCCAAGAAACACATTCAGATGTCAAGAGCTCTAGTACTCCTGAAAAATGCCATTCTTAGTGTAACCTCAATGTTGTCATCCAACCTCTTCTATAGGAGCAGCTGGACATGCTTCCACTAATTATACTCAGAATTTACACATAAATTCTACATAATTTTCCTTAATTAAACAAACCCAAAACTGTCTCATGTTTTTTTGTTGGTTGTGCATGTTTCCCCATGTTTCATCACAAGTGGAAGATGCTTCCAAGGTATGTTTTATACCTCATCTGGGCAAGTGCATGCACAGTTTATTCTGATAATTCATTATAGTAGTTCTTGAGTTGGTCCCAAGCTGATATTAGTGAGCTTACTAATAATTAGTGAGTCAACTCAGGTTGATCTGCAGGTACTGGCACTTTGTTATTCATTTGGTATTTTTCAGTTGAGTTTTAAAACTTTTCTGAAGGTAGATATATTTGGAGGCTGCAGTTATTCTCACAATAATCATGGTGCCTTTTTTGTTGAACGTGTGGATTTCAGATTATTGGAAAAATATGCATTGTGTTAGTTGTGCTAGGTCTTCCATGTTCTTTCTCTTGTTTTCTTTTTTGATGTCAAGTTAGATTGTCTGTAGCAGCTATCTTAAAGAAATGCTTTATATAGATAATTTGTATCTGTTAAACTATTAATTTACTTGTTCTGGTAACTTTGCAAGAGTCTTCAGTAGTGGAAGACTTAACATAACTGAACTACAGACTACATTTATGTGTTAAATTAATAGATCAACGGAGCCAGAACTTGATTGGTGTTGGAAATCTTAGTATGTCTTCTCAGTGATTTAAGTATATTCCAGCCAAAATTTTCTAAGATACCATAGAAATCTTCAAAGTAAAAGGAGGTAGAAGTTTGGTTTTTCTTTATTTGAAGACTCGGTTTCAAATAGGGTTCATGGTTTCCCGGTTCTGAAGAAAAGAATGATGTATTGTGAGTCTTTGAAGTGGTGGTCATTCCAGTTCTAAAAAAAAAAAAAATGGANTCACCCCAGCACTACACTTCCCCTTCTGCTCAGCCTGAACTAGGCACAGGCAGATTTCAAGCCGAGACTACCTAATTATGCAAATACTAAGTTCAGTATTTATAGGAAGAATTTCACTTCTCAGTCTCTAAGGCTGTAAACAATCTTTGGTTTAAGCAAGCAAGGGGTTACTGTGTATTAAGCAGAGGTAGTGGGAGGTTTGCATGGCTTTCCTTCAAGATGTACTGGGTCCATGTTACGTGTTTAAGCCTGAAATTTTACAGGCTGTCATGCTGGCTGAGTTTGCTAAGTTGGCACTTCAGCTGGACATCCTTTCTTTTCCATTTCTTCTTTGGGAAGAATTTCAGTCCCACCATTGGCTGGCACTGGCAAGGCTGTTGAGTGCTCTTGGACCTCCCCCTTGCTGGAAAAACAGATCTTGCCAAGAGTTGCAAAATGTTGTTGATTGGGGTCAAGTTTCAGCTGGACATGCCAAAAGAAAGGATTTATATAGCCTGGGAAGAATTATGGGCTTGGAAGAGGGAGATAGGTATTGAAGGACTCCCATGGAGTGGTGGGGAGAAAAGTATTTAAATACTGATGTAAAGTTTCATTGACTCCAACAGGAATTGGCAGTCTTCTCTGTGACTTTTGGGGTTAGATTTCCAGCTGACACAAACTGACAGGGCTCCATTGAGCAAGATCTACTGAGAGAGTAACTGGGAGTTGGGCCCCATGTGTTTCACAGAAGACTTCACTTTTTTTTGTTGTGTACATAAAGTTTCTGGATGTAATAGGAGGAGAAAATGTCCTGGTCAGAGCACTTATTGCATTAATTAATTCTAGCCTGTTGAATCCCAGTTTTACTTTGTCTGAAGTATGGGTTCTAAAAAGCTTTTGGGAATAAGCTTGCATTAGGTTTTACTTTTATAATTTTCTTTTTTCCTGTATTTAAAAGAAACTGATGAACTCTTTGGTTTTTAGTCAGCATTTAAGTAGACTAATAAATTTAGTGTAATCTGTTAACAAAGACAAATCTATAACATCCTAGATTGCAGACAAGCTGTGTAAACTAAATATAAGTTGCATATCAGCTTCAAATCATTAGAAAAGTGTTGATAGGAGAAACTAAACTTGCTGTATTGTTTGGTTTGGTTGTTTTGTTTTTTTTTTTCTACCTGTTTGAGCTGAAAATTTCCCTATTTCTGCAAAGGGATTGTGTTTTTTTTTTTTAAAGCAGTGTTGGTTCTCCATCCCCAACATCCCAGAGTAAAAGCAAATTACCCTCTTATGAAGAAGTCCCCTATTTTAAAAGTACCTTCTCTAACAATATGTTCTATAGTAAACTACAATCTGAGTTTTCCTGTTTTTATGAGTCTGAGATTCAGTAACTGTACTTTACATCCTTTATTCTGTATCATGTCTGTAGATACTGCACAATCGTGCACCACAACAAAAATAATTATTCTTGCACTGACAAAATGACACGAAGACTTTGATCCACGGCAAAGAAAATTCCCGTTTGCACTGGTGTGGTTGAGTAAAGGAACAAGGAGTGTGGGTGAAGTTGCAGATCCAATTCCAGGAGGCATATCTTTCCCCTATTTACATGCAGAGAAGTTACCTTTACCAGAATTGTTTTTGCCACAGTTAAATGTTTACTGGGAATGCATTATAATAGAAAAGTCTTAGAAAAATACTTCTGCTAATTTCCAGGGGAAAAAAAAATCATAGTTACTGTTTAAGAAAAATAAAACACCTTAAAACATAATGTCCTGCAATGTACAAAAGCCCAGCTTGAATGTACTGTGTACCTGTATCAATCTGATTGTGCTAATCACTGCCTTGTTTACCCATTAAGATCCCTGCAAGTTATTACAGAGCTGATTGTGCATCGCCTATTGGCAATTCAGCTTGTGGATTAAATTTAAGCAGATATTATGAAAGTACTGTCTATATCAACAGGAGGAAAACAAACTCTGTTGTTGAAAATGAGCTGTGTATACAGTGATCTTGTGATTTAGACAATGGTGGGTGCAGGTTGCAACATCACAAAACATGACAATTTGGAGGAAAGAATGAGTTCTGCATTCCCCCCCTCACCACCTCAATTTGTTCTTATAATGCACAACAGCAGTCAGACCACACAGGAAGTTTGCACAAATCTACGTGGTGAAAGAAAGATGGGAAAGCAGAACTTGTTCAGCAGCAAAGGGCCAGGCATTTTTTTCTTTCCTTAGCAGCTGGAAGCTTAGTGTGGCACTACTGAATAAAATCAGCTTTGCAGGGAGGAAGCTGTATAATCAGTATGTATCACGGTTTCTGCAGATGTGATGATCTGGAACAGAGCAGTTATCTACCTATATATGGTATCTCTGTATCTTCTCAGTAGTAGCAGCCAATTTTGAATTCCTACAGGAAGATGATAAAAAATGTTCTCCAACTGAGGGGTTCCAGGGATAGTTAGCTAATAATTTCAGACCTAGAAGGACTTCCTTATGAGGAGTGTTTAATTGAGGAGGCAAGGAGTTGTACAGAATAACAAGTGCTTCTTAGAAATGGTGACTTTTGTTGTTGGAATTTTGTCATAACACAAAGGGGGGGAAAAAAAGTATTGTGATAAATTTGAAACCAATCATCCACATGGTAATTAGGTCATAAGATACTGTGCCAGTAGATACCATTGAGGCTAAATGCTTGGTAATGGACAAAAATTATTTGTATAGATAATGAGAATGCCTACAAACTAGATGGGATTTAAACAGATGGGAAAGGATATAAGCCCTCGTGCTTCGGCCATCTAGTATCTGAAGTTGAGAAGAATCTTTCCTTATTTGACCACATATCTCTATCTGGATAGGCTTTTTGTTCCAATTAGGGATGGAAGGTCATATAAAACAACCTCCTGCCTGATCCCATGAGACAATTCCTGTGTTATACAAGAGTTTTAAAATCCTACTAATCAAATTGTCTTTCCCAGTACTGAATTCTAATAGCATTTACTTTATGGATGCAATGCTTGAGACAAAAGGAAGAATGAATCTTTCAAGCCTCGTGTTACTAAAGAATATATATTTATTTAACAGTAGTGTATGTGGTATCTCAACCACTTTGTAGACCGATGAGTTCCACAGTGTAACTTTACACTGCATAAAAATAATTATCCATTCACCATTTGAACTTCTTATATTCTCAGACAGGTAATTTGTATACTTCAGAAGCCAGAAGGCATTCCAAAATTGTTATAGGAAAGATGTGTATTAGGAAAAAGTAGAATTCCTCCCCCTTCTTCCTTTCCGTGATAAAAATCTCTAGTACAATAGCTGTACTGCCACATGTCATGGGGACATTGTGTGAATTACTGAGATACAAATTTGTCAGCCTAACCAAATGTCTGAAAGAATAATGTCATATTAGTTATATTTCAGCTGTAAGCCTGGCCTGTTTTAACCTTGATTTGTGTGGCAGCTAGCCATACCAACAGCTTGTGCATGGTTGATTATAAACAACTTTGTTTTAATGTAACAAGATTCTCATTTAATTCCTGGGAGCTTGATGCAATGGTGATCAAAGATAAATTCAGACATATCCCTGAGGTAAAGGATTAGATTAGACTGACCAGAAAAGTCAGTCCTGAAGATTTCAAGATCACAAGATCATTTCTGTGTTGGAATTCAAACTTCTCAAGTTGGATAGCACACCTGAAAACCAGTAGATGGAGAACTGCATTATATGCATAGCAAGCCCTGATAGAAGTTGGACTGGTTTTGATTTTCATTTTAAGTCTACTTTTGCACGGAGTGTTGGGGTTTTTTGGGGGGCTTGGTTTTTTTGTTTGCTTTTTTTAAACAAACAAACAAAAAAACAACCCCAAAACACCAAACCACAAGTTACTTTCCCTCTACATTATCTTTCTACATTAGGGATGAAAATTTATTCTGGAAGACCAGGAACACTTGAAATTCAGATTTTGGGAGAGGCCGTCTTGCTTTGGGTTTTTTATCTTTCTGGTAGCTTGAGTGTAAGGGGTTCTTTTTTGTTATTGAGTTTTTTTCCTTTATTATTATTACAGTTGGTTTTGGGTTGGTTTTATTTTGGTATGTGTGGGGGTTTTGGTTTTGTTTTATGGAGTGTTTTGGGTTGTTCTGAGGATTAAATGTCCTTGTGTGAAGAGAGGCCCTGTCTTTACTTGACTCTGTATTTTCAGGAGGCTTCAGACAATTTAGTATTTTTGAGATTACCAACTCCTTGCCAAGCATCTCAGAAGCTAGGTAAGAAGTTCAAAAGGTGGGAGGGATTAAGCTATGTGACTATCTACTTCCTAAAGAAGGGACTATGATGTTCACTTTACTTTGAAAATTGGAGGGGTTTGCTTACATAAGCAACAAAGTCTGAATTGAACCTTTTAGTGGTTCTTCGGTTTGTAGTGAATGGAAACAAACTGCAGAAATGATCCTTAATTACTTCAACAAACTCCTGCTACTTGGCAGCTTTATGTTCTCTCTTTACAGATAGCTGATTTTGAACATTCCCTCTTTCCCATCTGTAGAAATACCAAAACCTTTGCCTTCAAACAGAACCACACCTTTATACAAACATAGTAGGTAAGGTTGGGAAAATCTTCACTTTTATCCCAATCAGTTCTTAAATTCCTTAAAATAAATTTTTTGTTTGGTTGAGTTTTTGTTGTTGTTGTCATTTTGGGCTTTTTTGTTGTTGGAGAAAACAACATGAAATTTAATTTTCTGTGTGGTGGTGTTAATGGGAGTGAGAGGGATCAACAGTCATAGCCTCAGGTCCTTCATTATGAGTTTGATATTTGTATCATAGGACAATACAGCATCGCCCATCATCCTGAAGTTTGGAAATCTTGAGGAGTAAAGATAATGAATCCAGTGCTGTCAGTTTGCATAGCTACAAATATCCATTGCTCTGGGAAAAATTGTGTCAGGATTTCTAGTGTATAAACATGCAGGGAAAAGGCACAGATGCTCACATGTGCACAGAGACTTTTAAGGTCAGTAACCTTCAGTCAGAAGGCACAAATGCACAAATTTGCTAGTATATTTTTTTAAAGTGTGTGTGTATATGTATTTATATAGTGGCCTTTTCTTTACCTCTGCACTAAGATTCTTGCACAGTCTTAGGACTTCCTTTGAAGCCTACTCCTTTTGAAATTTTTTTCTTTTTTTTTTGTGGTTGTCTGTCCATGAGATTTCTGACTTCTCAAGGTAACAGAAATTACTCTTTTAAATTCGGCATGAACTTCAGCCCAAATGTTCGTTTCTCTTTCAGCTGTGATGTTTCCCCCTCAGTCTGTACTACTTGTGATTTTTTTTTTTAGGTTTGTTAACTCCAAATGGAAGCATTAGTCCGCTTTGTGGGTTAAGTTTCCATACTCCTCTTAAATGTGTATTATAGAAACAAAGTAAAACTCCTGCCCATCATCCACAGAAGACATCAGCTTGTGAAGGTCTCTGACCGTAGGCTTCAGGGAATGATTTTAAGTATTTTAAAATAGTTCAACTCTAATCTCATAGTTATGGTTTGCTGTTTTAACAATCTGTTGTTTTTAAGACTTCATACCAGTGCTAATAAATCCTAGCTATGTGTCCTCAGATTATGTGTGAAGACAATGCATGTATGTTTTTATTTGTTGAAGAAGACTCTAAGCCAAACCAAAAGCTTCATAATCATTGAGTGCTGGGTGGAGACCTTTTTTGTTTAGCTGTGTTTGTCCTGGAGATTGTTAGGCTGGACTATTTGTTTAAAAGAAACAAAATGAGAATGAGACATCTATAGCCAAGTTTTCGAATGATGCTCTGGCTCGCTGGCCCTTGCTGAGACAGGAAAAGTGATGGCTAGTGCTTAAAAAATCCTTCATTCTCTCATATTTTGGAATTTGAGATCCTAAGAGAGCCTGGCCTTTTGCCTGCATCCTGAGATTAGCTGAAGCACTTTTGGGTTTTTTGGTTGGTTTTGTGGGGAGGTGTTTCAGTTGGTTTTGGTTTGAGGTTTTTTTTTTTTTAATTTTTCCAGTATGCACAGACTACAATCAAGACATTGCTTGGAAATTAAGACAATTCTAATTAAAGCATCTTCTTCAAGGTTCTAGCCAGTTTTAACTGTTCTTGACTTCAAGGAGTGCAAGTGGTTCAGTTCCACTGACATATCAAAAGACAACAGACCCCCAGTACAGGGAGGTATGCTTTCATTAGGTTATGAATCACTCTTGCAATTTGTTCTCTGTGAATCTCAGTTGTTTCTAATACTGTGTTTAACTTTGCTCTGAACTTTTGTTTGGCAATGGAACATATTTGCTTGTTTGGGGCAGGCTGAGTTTTACTGCTTTGCTTGAATTTCCTGGTGTTCTTCACAAATCACAGTGGTTTACTTGGGAATCTTGCCAGCATTTTAAATTTCAGATAGTGATAGTAAGATTTGTGTGCTCATTTAAGGCTTACATAATGCTAAAGCTAATATTTGTGGGCATGATTAAATGTGTTTGGTATTTTGGGGATGTTATGAGTTATACTGGCAGCCTTGTGGGGATTCTTATGAAATAGCAGCAGCTCAACAGGTTATCTAGCAGAGGGAGAGTTAATGCACAGTGCTGTTACTCATAAATCACTAGATTAGTGCCTGCCTTACAACTGTTAATAAAAATATCAGAGAACAACAATCTTAACATACATGTAATCAGTAAACAAATGTCATATTCATATACAAAATAGATTTTTATCATTCTTCTGCTTCAAACTGTGTGACTTTGCAGAGAAGAATGTGCAGGAGGTGAGTTAATACATGTTTGTCGACATTTGCAGCAAAAAAAACCCCAAACTCGTGAATGCTTACATGGAGATAATTGGAGGGGGTGTGTGGGGTGAACCTCTAGACTTGAACCTTTAACCCTCAAGCCTAAAAGCCTGCTGCTTCCTCTCAGTAACTGGTACAGGCTGGGTGTAAATTTTGTGAACATCTGGGCTGAACAACAGTGGCATATGCAGAGTCTTTAATAGAGATGACAATGATGCACCAATTACCAGGCTGATTACTTGTCATCCTTCTGCACATAGACCATGTTGATTGGTAAATGGAAAGTTTGGGGACCCAAAAAGAAGGTGCTAAAAGATGTGTTCCTGTAAAGAAGTGGCCAATGGCATCCTGGGGTGTATTAGAAGGGGTATGGCTGGTAGGTCAAGAGAGGTCCTTCTCCCCCTGGACTCTGCCCTGGTGAGACCTCACCTGGAACATTGTGTCCAGTTCTGGGCCCCTCAGTTCAAGAAGGACATGGAACTCCTTGAGAGAGTCCAGCACAGGGAAAAGGTACAGATGCTCACATGTGCACAGAGACTTTTAAGGTCAGTAACCTTCAGTCAGAAGGTACAAATGCACAAGTTTTCTAGTATATTTTTTAAAGTTTGTGTGTATATATATTTATATAGTGGGGTTTTCTTTACCTCTGCACTAAGATTATTGCACAGTCTTAGGATTTCCTTTGAAACCTACTCCCTTTAGAATATTTTTGTGGTTGTCCATGAGATTTCTGACTTCTCAGTTAACAGAAATTAGTCTTTTAAATTTGGCATGAACTTCAGCCCAAATGTTCATTTCTGTTCCAGCTGTGATGTTTCCCCCTTAGTCTGTACTACTTGCTTTTTGTTTTTTTATTTTTTATTTTTTTTTAAGTTTGTGAACTTCATAGTTCAGAACAGAAACACCTTCTTTATGAGGACAGGCTGAGGGAGCTGGATCTCTTCAGCTTGGAGGAGACTGAGGGGTGACCTCATTAATATTTATAAATATGTAAAGGGTGAGTGTCAGGAGGATGGAGCCAGGCTCTTCTCAGTGATGGCCAGTGATAGGACAAGGGGCAAAGGGTCCAAGCTGGAGCAGAGGAAGTTCCATGTGAATGTAAGGGAAAAACTTTTTCACTGTGAGGGTGACAGAGCCCTGGAACAGGCTGCCTAGAGGGGTTGTGGAGTCTCCTTCTCTGGAGACACTGAAGACCAATCTGGACACATTCATGTGTGATTTAATCTAGGTGTCCCTGCTCAGGCAGGGGGGTTGGACTAGATGATCTTTCGAGGTCTCTTGAACTCCTAATGTTCTGTGATTCTTAGAAAGAGGAAGATAAAGATCCACTGAAGGAAAGTTCTGGTAAGTGAAGCAAGTCCTGGAGATGAGGAAGAATTAGGCAGAGGTGAATGTTGAGAGATGCCTGGAGTCCTTTGCTGATGATATCCAAGGTGGGTAACTGCAAGCAGTGGCACAGCAGGGATCAACACAACACCCTGCCTGATCTTCCCAGAGTGGAATGTTGAAACCTTGTGAATGTAGCATGAATGGTGTATGCGAGTTAATCAAGTAAGGTAAAACTGAATGTCCTTTGTTCCTAAATAACTCCTTGTGCTGCCATGAATGGTCTGTAGAAACATTAACAGATACTCAAGCTTCCGCAGATAAGGACAGTCCTTAGGAGGTGGTATGTAGCACTGTCAAAGCACAAAACAACTTCTGGCTCCTAGCTTTAAATATGCCATGCATGCATATTCATATGCACATGATGTACAGGCTCAAAGATGATGTGGAATTACAGTAACTCGATAAATGGTATTTCTAGTAGGTGGCAGGACTGTAAGCAGCAGTGCAATCATAGGTGTTTTCCAGAAGAGACTGTGGCTGCCATTGCAGTGTCAGTCCACTTCCAGAAAGCAGAAATAAGCTTGAAACATTTTGAATTAGATGCTACTCCGTGAAGAGTAGGTAGAATTCATTACACATAATTCTAATTAGGTTTTTGAATATAAATTACTTTGTATGGTATTAAATAACATATTTTCCTTTGAACTCTCAAACTTCACTCTAATCACCCAGCTTTCTTTGGTACTCTTGGGTACAAACGAACCCCCAATTTTTCCCCCAAATAATCCATCAAGGGCTATTAGCTGTGGGAAGAGGGTGCTTGGAGAAGGTAGTAAATTAGTGATATAATTGGTTTCCCCTAAAAAATGTATGAATTAAAATAGCTGCCTTCTGTTAGTCCTGAGATAAACTTTCTATGCTTTCATTAAGTCTTTTGATCCAAATTATTTGTGTATATGTTTTGCAGCTAACCTATTTTAAGGGAAAAATTCAATAAATGGGATATCTGTACTTTCTATACAAGTGAGCTCTTGTTAAAAATGAAGGAAATTATAAACTATAAAAGGCTCATCTTTGTACAGGAAATACATGGAAAAGTAGGTGTAAAACCGTGTGTATCTTGAACCTTGAATAATAGTTATTATTTTAATATATTTCTACATAACACTAATAAACAATTTTTTACCTTATTTTGTCAGGGCTTTAAAAAACTTCTGTGCATGAGTGCCTCTCCTCCAGTAGGTTCTCCCTATAGCCTTCACAAAGTTAAGAGGGGAAGTCTCTCTTCTCTTGCACCCATCTTGCACCCTTAGTCCACCTTTTTCTCCAAACACTAATTGAAGTTAATGTCAAACTATAAATCTGAGTGAATCCAGGTGTCTGAACCCTAAATATCATCCTATAGGGTAGATTGGATATATAGTAGCTATACATTAACCCAAGCATATGAAAAAAAATCAGTCTTGTGCAGATGGCTTAGACACTGAGCAGGACCACTTGATCTCCAGTCATATGCAGGAAGCCCTCAAACTATCTTACCAAAAGGGCACTCACAAATTGTTATAGTTTCAGATACTGAATCTTGGAGTTGAAAGAGCTTGGATCATCTGTAGTTAAAGTCCAGGGGTGATTGAGGCTCCCAACTCCCAAACCAATGCTGCCATTAAAATCTGCATAACGACAAAGACCTTTTAAATTCAGTCAAGTGAAGTCACTCTGTAACCACAAGCATGACTCTTGCACAGCATTAGTTGTTTGTGGGTTTTTTCCTTTCTTTTTGCGAGTCTGTCTTGGAGATTTGTACTTGTGTAATTGTTGGCCAAATGCCTGACTGTAATTTCTTACAGTCAAATGAAGACACAAATACAATACCAGTTTCCTTTACATGGCTTTTGGTGGTTTGGGTTTTATTTTGTTGGTTTTGGGGGTTTTTTTGGTTGTTGTTGGGTTTTTTTTTTTGTGTGTGATTGACACTAATTTTTAGAGAGGTGCCCAAGCCCCACTGAGTTGGTGTGGCTTTCAAAATCTGCCATAAGACCTTGAGCAGTTTGTTCCAGCTCAAATCTTTGCTGCTTAAAAAAAATAAATGTAAATTTATACTGCTATCCATTTTCAAGTAGTTTGGGTACATTGAGGTCTAAAGGAATTATTCTTCAGTCACAAAGGACTCAGGATTGGGTATTTGTGCTGCAGCTATTTACCTGTAAAAGGAGTTTGATTGGGATGAAGTCCAGGTAGATGTGTTATTAAACTGAGAGGGCTGCCAGCATTCGCACTGAAGTACACCACAGAGCAAACCTGCGGCACACAAGGAATTCTTTCCACTGGTGTATGAAACTGGTGTGGGCATGGAGTGTTTGAAGTTTCTTTTATGGATGCATATCCTTTCCACATCTCCTTTCCACTGAATGCTGGCTGGGAAAAAAAAAACAAGTATTTGCTGTCCCAACTGCTGCTTCTCTCAGCAAGTCACACCAAATGCATAGTATAGTTATCATCAGTCAGGGTTAATTGATACAAAACTCTTCAGAAACAGAAAGACTCTTAAGTCTTCTGTGTAGTATTTCTCCTTTGTACAGAGATAACATGAAGGGAAGAAAATCTTTCTGAAGAAACTCATTGAATTGATAAGGTTAGACAAATAGTTACAGAGACAATGTTATGGGTTAATGTGTTGTAGAACCCAACCATCTACACGTGCATATTTTGGATATTCAACCTACATTCCAATGGATGCTTGTAACAAAAACCCTGTGCAGCTCTCCCTAATCCCTTCCTCCCCTGGGCTACACCCTGCTGTTGAGTTGAAACCCCTTTTTTTTCATCACATCTTGATTAATATTAGGTGCTAAAAGCAAATTGGTGATAACTAGTGGTCATGACAGCTATTGTGCAAGCTCTTGCCAATGGCAGTGCTAGTTCTTTCTTGTTCTTACCTGCAGCAGCTTTCGTATTTTAATCATGGGCCTGGAGCAGAAATTGTCAATTAGATTGAGCCTTGTGGTTGTCTTTGAATAAATGTTCTTTAGCAGATAGATTTAGTGCCTTGCTACTCTATTCCCCTGGTTTCTATGTGCAATATACCTTCCATATACACTAAAATGAAGTCTCTTCCTGGGGAAAAAAACCTATCCAATCACACACCAGATAAAGTGGCTACTCTGCTGAACTCAAGAAAGAAATGAGAGGGCTTGATGAATGCCTTGAGGCCAAAACAATGATTCTCTTGCTGCTCTCTCTTGGAGAGTTTAAAAAAAAAAAAAAGGCAAAGAAAAAAAAAGTAAGATGGAAAGTGTGAGTTATTTCAATTTAAACAGCACAGAGGATTGTGGTAAAAGAGGCAGTCACATCTTTTATCGCATCTCCATTTGATCAATGTTTCTTGAACAGTATTGTCTCAAGTGGGATAAGGAAAACTGGGATCTTTGAGTCTTCTGTGTAACTGGCTACAAATTATTGATAAAGGGGGCAGGATCTTGTGAGGATGCAGGATGAGTTTGTTTCACCAATTCAGGAGTGCTCTGGGGGGTATTGGATGCAAAAGCAGCTCAGTTGGACTTCAAAGGATGATTGGATAGTCAGATATTTGCCTGTTTTAAAAATCACAGGCATATCTGTTATACTTGAGTGGGCTCTGAAAAGGAAAGATGATGGAGTTTGGTTATGTCTAAGAAAAGTCTAGCCCAAGGCAGGGAGGGACAGGACGTCATCTCACATCATATTAATTCATTTTGAGTTTCTGATTTTTATTTTTTTAAAAGAAGATTCTTACTTATCTGTTATAGTTGAATCAACTATATATGTAAAATGTTCGTATACTGGGACAAGTGAATATAAGAGAACATCCCATTCAAGAGTGTGGTGGGTACCAGCAGGGCATTGATTTGAGCCCCACAGCACTCCATGGGGGGCTGGGCAAGGATATGACCATATCAGCCATAGGAGACAGGGGGACTGCAATTATCTACCTAATATATGGAGCCCAGAGCTGAGATTAGTGACTGCACATTAGCTGAATTTTTCACAAGAATTCCTTCTTATTTTTGGTTTTAGTTTGATTTTTTAATTTTATTTTTCTTCCACTAAACTAGTAAAAATCTCAAACCAAAACAACAGAATAAACCAAAAGAAACACAGGAAGAAGTTTAAGTAGCACATATTTCAGCATTTATCCTGACTGGCTCTGAGTGCACACACAGATGTGAGCTGCTGACCAAAAACATGATGATTGGGGTTGGAGGTGGACAGCAGGATTTGTTGCTCTTGGCAGCGTATGCACATGCTCTAACACTCACTTTTCTGCGAGGGTGTATGTCTGGGGGAGGCAAAAGAAAGGGAAAAGTTACCACGATATGAATGGGTATAATTAGGTGCCTTGCCCAAGGTGATGGGGAAATCTTCTGTCACAAATTAAAATGGTAGTTCAGGTCTTGTGGAGAAATGCCTGATGCAATAAACTCAGAAGTTATCCTTCCTCTTCTAGCAGCTACTTTCTAACTAAGCCCTTTCCTCTAGGGCTGTGGGCTTTGGTTTTACCTCTAGCAATGTAACAAGAAAAAGGTACTTGGGCAGGAAGGATCAGTAGCGCTGAGCTTCTGACCATGGGCAGTGTAGAACAAAGGCCTCTTGTTGGCAATTAGTTCAAAAGTCCATCTGAAGTTGTTGGTTGGTTGTGGGTTTCTTGGTGTTTTTACTACTAATTATTTTTTAATTAATATTGGAACTCCTTTAGAATGGAAAAAGATTCCTGTGCAATGGAAACTCCAGCAATTTTGCACTGAATAAAATGGAGGCATTTGCCTGTGCTTCCCCTGCAATTACAAAGCAACTCTCTTGTTTTGTTTGAATTTCCTTTGTCGTTATGAAACACAACAGGCTGACGGCTTGATATTAAAAGCAATTGTGTTTCCATTCATGCAGATGCCAGCCTGTTTAGGTGAATTTACTAAGTCCCTAGACGTACATTTTTATATTATTGCTGTCTCTGGGCCGTGCTGAGCATTTTAATTCTCTGAAAATAACCTCTGTTTTTCTTTCATCTCTTCATTAGCTCTTTCATCATGAGGACATGAATTTAAAAATATATATGTATATCTTAAAATTGTGTGTAATAAAGATGTTTTTATCATCCCAATTTGTTGAGCTGTGCTTTTAAAGTTGCATGGCTTTCACAACCATAAAATGGCACAATTATTTTTGTGTTGTATTGCTTTGTACCCTGAGGTTCCATTTAAAGCAAAGCAGAGAGACGTGTTTATAGGCAGTATTGAAAGCAATGTATATGGATCTTGATGTCAAGCATATTTTATTGAAGTAAGATTAGAAAGGGATCTGATGACAAGTTCTGTGCTACTGAAGTGAAATCAGAATGAGATTCTGTGCCAAGCTGCACATTGTTAAAACAAAATTAAAGGAATACCAAGCTGTGTTGTTATTTTTGTGGGTGGGTTTTTTTTTTTAGTGACATCTTTTAAAAATGAACTTTATAGCCAATTATGAGTATTTTAAAGTAAATATTCTGAGCTTTTTGGACATGCTGGTACACAGCAGTACATATTTATGATATCATAGCCAGGCCTTTGGGTGGGGGGATAATTTCTGTATATTTATAAGGTATATGAAGACTGCAGTTTCCTGCTATATATTATTGTGAATGTATGCTTAGATTAAACCATTGCAAGAAAAAATAATTTCCTTTCTATATAAAATCATCCAGTTAATTGCATCACAGGTAAAAAAAGCCCTTTTTATTTTATCTCTCCTATTTTGTTAATGCTCTGAAAACAGTCTGAGAGAATTTGTTGATTTTGTTGAGTTTGGTTTGCTGTTGGTTGGTTTTGGTGGTTTTTTTTTGTTTTTTTTTTTTTTTTTGAGGTCTAGGCTTAAATCTCATCATGTTTTTAAGTAAGGCAAATGTCCAAAGTTGGCTGTAGTTAATATCTGCAGTATGGGAAGGAAAATAATACCAGAAAATTAATAAACCTTCATATTTTCTTTCTGTGTACAATTTTGCATTGTAATGGAATGGGTTCCCATAGGAAACATAGTTTTGCTTTCAAATTTGCATTTTGGATTAATAGAGGGGACTCATTTCTGATTAATAGAGGGGACTCCCAAACTGCAGGCTTAATTAGACTGTTTGTGCTTCAGGATGTGAAGGAGTCACCTCTTAAAGGATGATCAAATTAAATATCTTGTTTCAGTGTTTTATGATGAGCTGCTCGGCAGGAACACCTTGTAGTTTGCACATGCACTAAAATGTCTGTGATGGTACCGTATTAGTGTCTGGAAAATACAGTTACTTGAGGCTGTTGAAGCTATGAAGTAGCATGACTCAAACCTCCTAGAGTGCTATTGCAAGAATTTGAGTATGTAAGGGAACACCAGGTTCTTATTTTAACTGCCAGCTCTGCATGTTCAGTCTGGGCTCTGAATGTCAAGCCGGATTTTTTTTTAATCATCACTGGCATTATTATGTCTCTCACCTCTCCTTCCCATGAGAGAGTAATCTTAGCAATATATGATCTAATAAATATAGATGATTTAAAATCCCAGCTGCCTTTACTCTCTCTAGTCATGGTTTAGCCACTGCCTGGTATGTGTCACGTAGTAACCATCTTCACCTTTTTCGGAGGGCTGCTTCTCTTCCAGCTTTTTGCTGCTTTTCCACTGAAGTCACAAAGGATGGAGGCTCTCTTGCAATGTGTTTTTTATGCAGAGTTCAATGTAGTCGGTTCTGTTTCCCATATTAGACCTGTAGATGTTGGCATCCCAGACATATTTTTACTTGCTATTATTACTTCTTGAATGTGGAGATTTACAGCTCGGTTTCAAACTCCCTTCACTCACAAGGATGAATAATGTGGAACTACTGTGCAAAGTACAGGGCTCCACTCAGGTGGGCTTTCTACTTCCAAAACCTCTGGTTTAATCAGCAACCAGTGATTCTATATAATAGCATATTACATATGTAGAGAGAATAATATGTAACATGATTCTGTATAATCAGATCTGTGGTGTGGAAGTATGATTTTTGCCAGTGCACTGAAATACAGTGAATTTTTTTTTTTTTGTTTTGCTTAATGTAAGCAAAATCTATCTCCATATCAAATCCTGTCTGTACTCTTATTCAGCTGTAACCATTCAGTATGCTAGGCCCACAGAGTTTTGGTTAATTTTTGGAATCTTTCCTTTTGTTTCAGTTTTTTATGGAGAAATTTGATATGTGGAAAAAATGAGGAATTTACCATCCAGCAAAAAACCAAGCTGAATGTATTAGTTAATACAACACCACAGTTGTCCATTTTTAAAGGGGCACATGCTGCTTGAGCTTGAAGAACTGATCAAAAGAAAAGGTCAATATGATATATTTTGGGGAAACTTTTGCAAAAAGACTTGTTTCTGCAAGTTGGGATATATGGGCAAATCTGGCAATCCAGAGCACTTGTGTCATTCGCTGTTAATGGAAGTATGAAAACTGGGGACAGTGCTGTCCAATAAATAAAAAATGTTAGTCAATAGCAGGGAAAATGCACAGGGCACTTTCTGAGGTGAAATAACCAACTTTAGCAGAATTATCTGTCCCCACTGCAGGTAATACACAGAGAAGGATGTCTAGAGGGGAATGATGTTATCCATTTTTGGTTGCTTTTCTTCTGACATTGGTATGAAGGCAAATAGTGTTTGCAAAATACGGGTGCTTTTTGCTCCTCATCTGTTTTTTGGTGCCAGATGACCCTTGACACTTGTTGCAGTTCTAGTCAGGCATGTGAGAGCAATACGTGTCAGCAGTTGTACCACATATATTTTTTTTTATTTATAGAATCATAGATTCACAGAATGGTTCAGGCTGGAAGAGACCTTAAAGGTCATCAAGCTCCAACCCCCCTGTCATGAACAGAGACACCTCTCACTAGATCAGGCTTTTCAAGGCCCTGTCCAACCTGGCCTTGAACACCTCCAGAGAGGGGGCAGCCACCACTTCCCTGGGCAACCTGTGCCAGGGCCTCACCACCCTCAGAGTGAAGAATTTCTTCCTAATGTCCAATCTAAATCTACTCCCTTCCAGTTTAAAACCATTCCCTTTCATCCTATCACTACACACCCTTCTAAGAAGTCCCTCCCCAGCTTTCTTGTAGGCCCCTTCAGGTACTGGAAGACTGGTATAAGATCTCCCCGGAGTCTTCTCTTCTCCAGACTGAACAAGCCTAGTTCTCTCAGCCTGTAACTCTCTCAGTCTTAGGACATGTACAGTGAAAGACTTCTTGAGCCCCTGCTGTAGTGCATCCTGTTTACACCTGGTCACACTTGTTGACACATATACCAAAAAAAAGGATTTGAAAGAGTGAGGACAGGCAGAGGCCGAGTGAGTGCCTGTATAAAGAGGCATGTGGCACAGAAGTGATGTAGCTGTCACATAGGCTGGACTTCCCGCCACTGAGACGGCACATCCCATAGTATTGTGCTGGCTGCCTGTGCACAGCACATTGACACCCATCATCCCATGAGAACTCGTTCACCAGTAAGCAGGTAGTATTCATGTCATTGGGTAAATATTTGTGTTCTGACCCCAGCATTGCAGTGCCACGGCTGCATTAGCTCAGTGCTTTCCTTGCTCTGCCTCTGTCATTCATCCTGCTCATATTTTGGAATGATTTGGAAGCCAGCCAGCCGAAGGTGACTTGATTCCAGTTGTCAGCATCAAAATCCACAGACAACAAGACATTGCTGCCTTATTGGCTGCTGCCAGGAAATCATCCTGGTAGAACAGGCTCTGAAAGTAATTTAATGGGACTGCTACATTTCAGATTGCTTAGAGGGTTCCACTGAAGGCACATCATGGTTATAGATAAGCTTCACAAAAGCAAAGTGTTGTTGGCCTTCCCAGCAGATGAGGAAGTAGCACAAGTGGTGCTTCCTCTACAGTTCTGGTGGAGGAAATTGTTAGAGCTGTATGAAAAAATGATTTGGTTTCTAAGAGTTATGAAACATTTGGTTTCAAACTATGAAGAGTCCAACAGTAATATTTTGAAAGCTAGCATGCAGTTGTATTTTTGGTGTTTGGGGAGATTGATAACAAAAGATGTTTTAATTCAACCATCTTTCTTTGCATCAAGCACAATCCAAAACAGATGGAGAGATTTAGCCACCCCTGGGCTGATAGATCTGTGACAATTTCCTACAGACTGGGTGGTGAAAACCCATGCTGGATTTAGTGCCTTTGTGAAATATGTGATGTTTCAGTCCTGCCCAGGAGCTTGATAATTACCAAAAAAGTTTCACTATCTCAGAAGAGAAACCAAGGATGGACTGCTCCAGAAGTCAAGCCTTTCTCTGCTGCCTGCCTGTGATGTACCAGTGATGGACTCCATCAGTAACCTCCAGCTGTAGAGCTGTCAGTCTTTCAACAGTTCAAATTTAACTCTAAACTAAAGCCAGGGCTTCTCCATAGCTATGCAGGCTATTTTTGATAGCATTTATCATGGCTGAGAATCAGGCTGGTGTCACTGCTGTTTTTTAGTGATTAGGACAAAGCTTTGTGAGTAATATGGAAGAAGGAAATGAAGAAGGGTCACAACTGGGTCGGATTTTGCTGGGCTTGTCTGTCCCCTTTCAGAAGTTACCTTCCCTCAGCCAAACACAATTCTTTCTGACTTCCATGAAGTTGTAAGTGATTAAGGGTAGGAATCCAGAAATCCCAGAACGTGAGAGCTCAAAATGTTCAGATCAAACAGGGCACAGTGACAAAAATGTAGGCAAATTCCAACTGCAATCGCGGTTCTGCTGTATCAAGCAGTTATTCGGACAATGAACAATTGAAAAGCTATTCACATCACATTTGCTTAGCCTTGTGGCCAACATGTCATTTTGGCTATTGTTAGGTGGCAACCAAAAGCAGTGAATAGTCTCTACTTCTTGGAAAAAAAAATTAAAACTCTGAGTAAATGAATAGCTCTTTCTTGGATGCCACTTACTGCCTTATGTTAGACAGGAAAATGTCAGGTGAACTCAGCCTGTTCTGTGCAAGTGTTTTGCAGTCTGTAGCACAGGTGGAAATCCAGGGAAAACTAATTAGAAAGGATGTACCTAATTCTTGTACAGCAAAAGCTAAGGAGAGCAGATTCAAGCATAAAAAAAGTAAGGTACAAGGAGATATCTCTTGACAAGAGTCTGTGTCTGCTTGCTTTGGAGATTTTCTCACAACATGAATATTTTGGATGACACTGAAAGAAAGTGAAAGGTTCCTTTTGCACTACCTATCTGAAGCCTGGACAAAAACGAAATCAAACTTTTTAATCTAAAGAAAGCATCTGGTTCAAATATTGCCTTTGAACGTGGCTGCTGCTATCTGTTAGTCCTTCCCCAGGTCTGACCTGAGGCATCCNAACTCTCTCAGTCTTAGGACATGTACAGTGAAAAGCTTCTTGAGCCCCTGCTGTAGTGCATCCTGTTTACACCTGGTCACACTTGTTGACACATATACCAAAAAAAAGGATTTGAAAGAGTGAGGACAGGCAGAGGCCGAGTGAGTGCCTGTATAAAGAGGCATGTGGCACAGAAGGGATGTAGATGTAACATAGGCTGGANTGACCCCAGCATTGCAGTGCCACGGCTGCATTAGCTCAGTGCTTTCCTTGCTCTGCCTCTGTCATTCATCCTGCTCATATTTTGGAATGATTTGGAAGCCAGCCAGCCGAAGGTGACTTGATTCCAGTTGTCAGCATCAAAATCCACAGACAACAAGACATTGCTGCCTTATTGGCTGCTGCCAGGAAATCATCCTGGTAGAACAGGCTCTGAAAGTAATTTAATGGGACTGCTACATTTCAGATTGCTTAGAGGGTTCCACTGAAGGCACATCATGGTTATAGATAAGCTTCACAAAAGCAAAGTGTTGTTGGCCTTCCCAGCAGATGAGGAAGTAGCACAAGTGGTGCTTCCTCTACAGTTCTGGTGGAGGAAATTGTTAGAGCTGTATGAAAAAATGATTTGGTTTCTAAGAGTTATGAAACATTTGGTTTCAAACTATGAAGAGTCCAACAGTAATATTTTGAAAGCTAGCATGCAGTTGTATTTTTGGTGTTTGGGGAGATTGATAACAAAAGATGTTTTAATTCAACCATCTTTCTTTGCATCAAGCACAATCCAAAACAGATGGAGAGATTTAGCCACCCCTGGGCTGATAGATCTGTGACAATTTCCTACAGACTGGGTGGTGAAAACCCATGCTGGATTTAGTGCCTTTGTGAAATATGTGATGTTTCAGTCCTGCCCAGGAGCTTGATAATTACCAAAAAAGTTTCACTATCTCAGAAGAGAAACCAAGGATGGACTGCTCCAGAAGTCAAGCCTTTCTCTGCTGCCTGCCTGTGATGTACCAGTGATGGACTCCATCAGTAACCTCCAGCTGTAGAGCTGTCAGTCTTTCAACAGTTCAAATTTAACTCTAAACTAAAGCCAGGGCTTCTCCATAGCTATGCAGGCTATTTTTGATAGCATTTATCATGGCTGAGAATCAGGCTGGTGTCACTGCTGTTTTTTAGTGATTAGGACAAAGCTTTGTGAGTAATATGGAAGAAGGAAATGAAGAAGGGTCACAACTGGGTCGGATTTTGCTGGGCTTGTCTGTCCCCTTTCAGAAGTTACCTTCCCTCAGCCAAACACAATTCTTTCTGACTTCCATGAAGTTGTAAGTGATTAAGGGTAGGAATCCAGAAATCCCAGAACGTGAGAGCTCAAAATGTTCAGATCAAACAGGGCACAGTGACAAAAATGTAGGCAAATTCCAACTGCAATCGCGGTTCTGCTGTATCAAGCAGTTATTCGGACAATGAACAATTGAAAAGCTATTCACATCACATTTGCTTAGCCTTGTGGCCAACATGTCATTTTGGCTATTGTTAGGTGGCAACCAAAAGCAGTGAATAGTCTCTACTTCTTGGAAAAAAAAATTAAAACTCTGAGTAAATGAATAGCTCTTTCTTGGATGCCACTTACTGCCTTATGTTAGACAGGAAAATGTCAGGTGAACTCAGCCTGTTCTGTGCAAGTGTTTTGCAGTCTGTAGCACAGGTGGAAATCCAGGGAAAACTAATTAGAAAGGATGTACCTAATTCTTGTACAGCAAAAGCTAAGGAGAGCAGATTCAAGCATAAAAAAAGTAAGGTACAAGGAGATATCTCTTGACAAGAGTCTGTGTCTGCTTGCTTTGGAGATTTTCTCACAACATGAATATTTTGGATGACACTGAAAGAAAGTGAAAGGTTCCTTTTGCACTACCTATCTGAAGCCTGGACAAAAACGAAATCAAACTTTTTAATCTAAAGAAAGCATCTGGTTCAAATATTGCCTTTGAACGTGGCTGCTGCTATCTGTTAGTCCTTCCCCAGGTCTGACCTGAGGCATCCAAAATCTGAGGGGTTTTCTCTCTCTCTCTTTAGATTGCTGGCAGCAATTGCTCTGAAGTGTTACATTAAAAAAAAAACCAAACCCAAAACAAATAAACAAAACCCTGACAACAAGTAAAACACTCTGATGTCAAAAGTCTGTGCAATACAGAAATGATGTGTTATATCTTTGTGAGGCAGGGTAGGGGAAACCAACCTCCCAGGAAAGAATTTCATTAGACTCTGAGACTTGCAAGGGTATCAAAATACGACTGAAATGAATATTAATCAGTGCTGATGCTATTGTTTGGTTTTACCATTTCACTTGATGCAGAACAAGCACAGACAAATAAAATAAACCTGTTCACAACAAAGAAAACTCTCCCAGATTCCCTGGTCAAGAAGAATCAAGCCTGGTTGTTCAAATTCCTGACATGTGGCATACTTTAATTGTGATTTCTTTTCAAAAGTTGATTTCCATATTCCTGCTGAGTGAAAATCAGGCATTGTAATGCAATTGTTTTTTCTATGATGGCTGGGGTGTCCTGCTTGACACAAAGGTAACATGGGAGAGAAAGGATGTCTCCAAACTTCCTTTAACAGTTTCCAGCTTTCATGAGTCCCCCTGGAACAAACAGCAAAAAAAAAAACCCAAAACAAAACAAATTGGCTGATTTGATTGGGTTTTAATTGCATTCATCTCCTTGTATTGTGAGGACCAGACCTTAATTGCTTATCTGCCTAATAAAAAGGCAAAGGTACACGGTTAATCAATAGACCAAATGAGGACAAGACGTAGGACTTGGAGTCTACAAGAATCTGGGAACCCATTCCAGGTTGGCAATAGGTATCTTGTGTGACCTTGGAAAAATTGTTTAATATCCAGGGGGCCTCTATCATCATAGAAAAACAGGATGATGCTAAACTTAGTATTATTAGATGCTGAAGGGGCCTACAAGAAAGCCGGAGAGGGACTTCTAAGAAGAGCATGGAGTGATAGGACAAGAGGGAATGGTTTTAAATTGGAAGGGGGTAGGTTTAGATTGGATATTAGGAAGAAATTCTTCACTCTGAGGGTGGTGAGGCCCTAGCACAGGCTGCCCAGGGAAGTGGTAGCTGCTCCGTCCATGGAGATGTTCAAGGCCAGGCTGGATGGGGCCTGGAGCAGCCTGGTCTAGTGAGAGATGTCCCTGCCCATGGCAGTGGGGTGGAGCTTAAAGTTCTTTAAAAGTCCCTTTCAGCCCAAACCATTCTAGGATTATGAAGATATAACTCATTAGCATTTGCAGGGGGCCTGGGCATTGCAAACATGAAAGCACATTCCTGCTGTGGTCTTAACTTCACAGCTAGAGTTGACTCAGCCAAGATTCAGTCTGTCCTCCAGAATATTACTGAGTCTGGTTCCATGTGTGTTTTAAGAATAAGGACATATTTGGTAGGTTTGGTTTTTTGTTTGTTTGTTCATATGGGATGTTTCTTCTCCCCCCTCCCCACGCCAACTGTTATATTAGTTCTACCTTGCCAATATAGAAACAAAAGGCTTTTGGAGAGGAGGGACAATGCAGTTGGATGACATGAAACAGTGTATCATGAAAGCTAAATAACTTTGTGCAAATAGCTAACACAACTATGTTTTTATATTAAAAACAGTAATTCACAGTCACAAATATCCATTCCCTGAAGACAGTTTAATATAAAGAGGCTGATTTGGCGGTTGTGTGTTCTGCCAAACCATTCTTAAAAATTAGATATTTATTCTGTGGGGTTTTTTGTTTTGTTTTGGTTTGTTTTTTTTTTTGCTTACGGGTACTTCAGAAAAATAGTCTGGAGAAATATAAACAGGGTGTCTCTTATAAATTCTTGTGTAAACAGCTAGCCTCGGAAAACCCAGACAGACTTATATGCCACTGTGTTAGGCTCTGTACAAAAGCAGCTAAACTCAGTCCTTATTGCAATTTAATTAAAATAAACTGCAATGAGAGTAAGCAAAGAATTACAAGCATAAGGCAAGAGTCTTTGGAGATTAATCATATTTGTTACTTAGAAGCACTTTCAGCATAAGTAGGGGGTTTCATGTCTCTAAAAAAAGTAAATATATGTAGGTTAGGAAGTTGCTAACATCTTCCAGTTAAGAAGTGATAATTCCTACATCAAAAGTTGTGTTTCAGGAGGGAATTTTGTAGATGGAAGGAGTTCCTTAGGAATGTGAGCTGGATATAAAAAGTCCAGTTAACTTTCTACAGTTAGTTATGCCCCTTCCTGGAGGACAAAATTGAGGCAGATACTTGATTTTGAACAAGGGAGATATTATAATACCTGTATGTGAAGTACCTGAGTGCGTGATAAACATCACTTTTGACAGCAGAGACTGTATATGATGCTTTAAAAAGAAAGTGAGGACTAGAGTTGGTCTTAAGTCACTAAGCAGCAAAGAAGTTTTAATACTAAAAACTATTTGGTCTCATTTCCTAAATTGATATGCTCATAGCTCAGTTGTAAAATTCCAGTATTTCATAATGCTGTGTTGTTTTTATTCTTCAGTAAAAAGGTGGGTTTTTTTCCCTGCCAAATCTTACACTTTGTGCAGGGGAAAGGTGTTTAAAAAGAAGAGTACTTTCTTTACTAGCAAATTTACTTTGCTTTTTATCTGCATCTTGGTTTCTGTTCAAATTCATATTTATGTATATTTGAGAGGTAAACTAAATTATATATTTTTTTTTACTTTTTAGGTCTTCTTTCATTGATATTGTAGAAAAGCAAACTTAAACCTGTTTTAGTTGCTTGCATAGGTAGTCATCATCATCACTTTGTGTTTATCAGGGCTGTCCTGTGTAATTTAGAACATCTGCATTTATAATATCAAGCACCAATGAACAGGCCACAGGGCAAATTGTAGAGAAGTATAAAATGTGTCGCTATTTGAGAGGCTGCTTCTCTTTTGCCCTCCCTCTAAAGTGGGATTGTAGTGGTAGGTCCCAAACAGTTTGAAGACAAGTGTTGGTTTATTCTTTTTCTCTAAACTCATCTTTCTTGGACTGATTCTGTAAATCACAGAATCACAGGCTGGTTTGGTTTGGGAGTGACGTCAAAGCCCATATAGCTCCAACCCCCAACATGGGCAGGGACACCTTCAGTAGCCCAGGTTGCCTAAACCAGGCTTTAAACACTGCCAGGGATGGTGTTTCCACAACCCTGTGCCAGTGCCTCACCACCCTCAGAGTAAAGAATTTCTTCCTAATGTCTAATCTAAACCTGCTCTCATTCAGATTGGAGCTGTTCCCCCTTGTCCTATCTCTGCACTCCCTGGTGAACAGTCCCTCTGCCGCTTTCCAGTAGTGGGAAAAATTTGCTTTCAGTTCTGTGATGAGTCTTTGAAACTCAAAGTAGCAAGTCTGTCCCCGGAAAAGAACATTATCACAGTTATCTATGCAAAAGAGATGCTGAAGTGGAATCTAAGTCATCCAGACACTCTCAAGCCCTGAAACCTAATTTTAGTCTTTCAGGGAGTGGAGAGGGATGCACAGATCTACTTACTCCAACATTAGACCAGCTGAAAAAAGCACATGTCATTTGAGACTTGAGCCTGTGGAAACAATTTGGAATGAAAATGTAGGAGGAAACTGCTTGCTTAATCGTCATCTTTCCACATCTTCACTGAAGAAGAAAAGTTAAGTCAGATAAATCCAATTTGCATGAGATTTTTCATGCATGCAGCTCCTGCTGTGAAGCAGAAAAATATTTCCTCTGCATTTGGAGAAGCCACCATAGCCGCCAGTGGCTAGTTTAACACCTGTAAGCCCACCCAGCTCTTAACCAAGAATCCAGGCAGATAAAGCAATCTTATTTCAAAGATACTAAGTTAAAATTTGGTGGCTGTGCATAGTCTTTTATCTTCTGTGCCCAATCTCTTGCAGTCTTTTCAGCATTTATTTATCATATAGCATAGCCAAATAGTCTAAATTGAGATATATTTCACTATAGAGGATGTTGTCTGAGTACTAGGAATATCTTATTATACAAAACATGTTACTTCTATCAGTGTAGAGTATTGCTTAAATACTTTTACCAAAAGAAAATCTGTGATGATACCTGGTTTTAATTAATGATTTCACTAGCTGTTGCTTGATTTTGTAGTTTTTCCACATAAAACTCTTCAAGGGCTTTAGATGTTTTGATTTAGCATAGTTACAAGTTAGGGGAAGGAAAAGGGCCCTTGTAACCACTCCCTCTCCATCTTTCCTGTAGTCCCCTTAGGTACTGGAAGGCTGCTTTAAGGTCTCCATGGGGTATGGGTTTTACAGGGAAGCCTTGGATTGCTGCATCCCAGCTCTGAGGTCCCCAGGACAAGAAGGGCATGGAGCTATTGGAGCAAGTCCAGAGAAGGGGGGTGTGTGGGTGTGTGTGGGTGTGTGTGGGTGTGTGTGTGTGTGTGTGTGTGTGTGTGTGTGAACATGGTCAGAGGGCTGGAGCATCTCTGCTAGGATGACAGGCTGAGGGAGTTGGGCTTGTTCAGCCTGAGAGGAGAGGGCTCTGGGGAGACCTCAAAGAAACCTTCCAGTACCTAAAGGGGCTATAGGAAAGCTGGTTACAAGGGCAGAGAGGGACAGGACAAGCAGGAATGATCTGACGGTTCAATCCGTCAAGCAGAAGAGAAAAAAAGAGCAGAACTCATGGGTTGAGGTAAAGACAGTTTAATAGGANGGAAAAGAGAAAAAACGAGCAGAACTCATGGGTTGAGGTAAAGACAGTTTAATAGGACATACAAGGAAGACAATAATAAAAGGCTACCCAAAACAGGTGATGAGCAACCCAATTCTCACTACCTGAAGTCAGTGCTCTGCAAGACCTTGAGCTGCCCTGCCTCCTGGCCTACTCATATGGAACTCATACTCATACAGTTATATATGGAATATGACGTCATATGGTATGGAATATCCCTTTGGCCAGTTTGGATCAGCTATACTGGCTGTGCCCCATCCCAGTTTTTTGAGCACTCCCTGCTTTCTGTCTGTCAGGGCAGTATGAGGAGTTGAAAAGCCCCTGACTGCTGGGCAACAACTAAACATCTGTGTTATCAGCATGGTTCTCATCCTATGAGAAAATGAAGATCCTATGAGATCCTATGCCAAACACAGCACTGCACCAGTTAATTAAGAAAATTAACTTTATTCCTTCTGAAGGAGAGGTGACAGAGCACTGGAAAGGCTGCCCAGGGTAGTTGTGGAGTCTCCTTCTCTGGAGATATTAAAGACCTGTCTGGACTCCTGTGTGACTTGCTCTAGGGAACCTGCTTTGGCAGGGGGGTTGGACTTGATCTCTTGTGGTCCCTTCCAACACCTACAGTTCTGTTATCCTGTGAAACCAAGGTATAGCCTTAATCTGTAGAAGGGGAGGTTTAGATTAGATTTTTAGAAAGAAATTTTTTGCTGCAGGGGTGGTGAGACCCTGGAACAGGCTGCCCAGTGAAGCTTTGGCTGCCTCTGGATCTCTGGCAGGGTCCAAGGCCAGGTTAGATGAGGCTTTGGGCAACCTGGGCTAGTGGAAGGTGTGCCCCTTGGGCAGTTGGGAGTTGGACAATGTTGCAATCAATTTGTCATGATGGGAGATGCTAAGGGAGTCCTAATAGCATTTGCTTTTGAGTTACTGCACCAGGACAGCCATCACAAGTTGTGTTCCACTGTAAGAAAGGGTTTAGTTTTGGGTTTGTTTTTTTTTCATACTGATAGGATAATGGTGTTTATATGGCCTATGGAGAGATGTTTCACATTTTCAGGGACTTGAAATAATATACATTTTGTTTTCCTTTGGAAATACTGCTTCAAATTCTGGAAAACACCCTGAATGTTACTAATATATCTAGAAAAGCCAAACACCAGTAATCTTAGGTAAGCTGATGGTGTGGTGCTGCAAAAGAGGTGATGTTTCCTGTGTGGTCAGCAAGAGCAGAGGATCTATCCCACCCTGGAAAAACCTGAAAGTTTTTCTTAAACTGTAAACTAATAGTTTCTTGCCAGTGATGATTTTCTCTGAATGGCAAATAAACCTTCCAAGAAATGTAATATGGAAAAGCACAAGCCCTCCACATGACTTCATCCAGCAATGAGAAAATGTTATTATCTGGAAGTGAAAAAATTGAACTTTGAGAAGTTTGTTTAACAATCATTTCTCTTGATTGGAATAAATGAGACCAAAGATTTAGCCCCATGTTCACTCTTTGGAGAAAGGGCTTTTACATTGATTTCTTTCAATGAACATAATTTTTTATTTTGATGTGCAATTAGGGCAAATTCAACTTTTTTTTCCCCCCCCCAGCTCTTACTTTCACACAATGCCCCTTAATTAAATGCACTATACAGAGATGGCAGGTGACTTGACATGCAGGGCTGAGGCTCTGCTGTGATCAGAATTAGAGCCATAGTTCACACCAGCCAGTGGTACTTTTAGAAATAGAAAGCTGCAAAATTGAAGGTAAAAAAGCCAAAGCCCATAATGGCTTGCCATGGAGCTAGCTGGTGAAAGCCAAGCACGGGCAAGCCCGCAGCTGGATGTCCAAGCTGTATATGTAGCATCATGTTGACTAGCAACTGGCCACATATAGCAAAGGATGTATCTCATTAGCAAACCCCAAAGCCAGGTCTGAACCCCTAATTTGCTTGCAGCTTGCTGTTCAGTGGCAATCCCCAGTAAGTAAAAGGAGCCCTTGCTTTTCAGCGAGGGTTGTGCTAATTGTGTTTAGTGTGATTCGGTTCCCTGCCCTGAATCCTGGGCTGAAAGCCAGTGTGGAACTTCAGCTCCTCCTGTGGTTTTGGGCATTCTCAGTTTCCATTGCTCTAATACGTGAGCAATTCTTGCATCCCACACCAGCGTGTTAATTCTTTAAAGCACTTTGCAAATCCCTGTGTGGCCAGTTCCAGCTGGCTGCTGAAGAAGCACGTTGGTTTTGATGTGTGCATGTGGACACTTACCTGCCTAAGCCATGCTATAGCACTGCTTTAATTGAATTTTAGAGCAAAGCAGGTGTGGTACAATATGGGAGATATAAAGAAATAACTATTTTTACTGCTATGCTCTAGGGAAGATGAAAAATTGAGAAAGCAAGAGTATCCGAGGAGACTTTGTCTGGGTGGCTAAAGGACTATTTAAAGTGACTTTCCTGCCAAATTCTTTCAGATTCTTAAATTCCTGAACTCGATAGGATTTCCATTTCTTTCTAGTACATATACCAATGTTTCTTGACACTTAAGCTTTTGAGTATGTTCTTAGTTTAAAAAAAAAAAAAAAGATGTCAGTGTTAGGCAAAGGGAAGACAGGGAGGTGAACTGACCCCCTAAAAATGGGCTTTAAGGATAAAACTGGGAGAACTTCGTGTTCTGCAATCAGTTGATAACCCAGCAATAACCTGTTTTCAGATGCTACATGTTTTGCTGAATATATGACAAGGATAGCTATGACACAGGGACTTGAGGAGCCTTGGAGAAAAACATAGATATACTTCTGAGTTTGCAGGACCTCCCCCCGCCCCACCCCCACTCCTTTTTAATATATCCTTACTGCCACAGTCCATATTTTCTTTGTTCAAAACTGTGCAGTAGCTGTCTACAAACTGCTGTAAAGTGCAGTTACCTGTTATTGCCCTGTAAATAATTGAATAACCTCTTCCAGGCAACATGGTCAAGATGCAGATTTAATTTACTTACGGGCCAGGAGTAGAGGTGGTCGAATCCGTTCGGTTCACTGTCTGTGTCTGGAGGTGTTGCGTACGGGTACATAAATAGTTCACTGAACCTGTCAAATTCTCTGCCAGGAATGAGCATGCCCTCTGGTCTGCTACATGTGCTTAGATGAAACAGTTCCCCTTCAGTTCTCAAGCAGTAGGGAGTAATATATTTTCCAATACTTTTGTGGAAGTAGGTAATAGACATAACGAATTGTACATATAGTAGCAAAAATATGCTACACGGGGTTTGAGTTTATGGGTTCGGTTGTTTTTTCAGTTGTGAGTGGGGTTTTTTCCAGTTGTAGATATTTTTTTTTTTCCAGGGGAAGCACGGTATAAAAAATTTTTAGGGGTTTTGTTTTGGTCTCTGTGCTCTTGTGGAATGATATAACCCAACTGGAAAGGTGATGTGCAATTGTCTCTGCCAAAAATTTGATGGTAATAGACAACAGGGCTGAAATGCTCCCAGGTATAATGCTCAGGCTGTGAAATGGAACAGCAAAATCAACACTCAAATTAGTCACCATGAACATGAAGTCAAGTGCATGTGGCCTGCATCTTGCTGTGGCAATGGTCCTGTGAGCTGTGATGCTGGGACCAGCTGGATGTTTCACCATGAAGTCAGGCTCCCAGAAGTGTTTGTGGGGCTTCTCTGCAGAACCACACCCCCATTGCCAAGGCATAGGATTGTCATATCTCTGATGAGGATGTCACATTAAAACTGATTCTTAGACCATTATGGTACTATGCTTAGGAGTGTGATTAAAACAAGATACTACTCCCTGAGCAACCTGATCTAGTTGGGGGTGTCCCTGCTTCTTGCAGGTGGGTTGGACTAGATGACCTCTGGGAGTCCCTTCCAAGTCTAGCCATTCTATGATTCTATGATAGTTTACTTTAAACCAAGCTCCCAAGTCACTAATATCCCTTACTAGTTACCTGAGCCTTTAAAAATCTTTTATGTCTGTTTTTCAAGTTTTTTTGTTTTTTTTTTTCTATTTGGTTTCTGTTTAAAGAAAAAGAAAATGCTTTAGGCTCTGATCTGTAGTCATTAGATAAAACTTTAATTGATATCATTTCCTGCTCAGATTAGTATGTTTTAAATTCTTTAGTCTTTGTTCTATTTAAAAAAAAAAAAAGATATAGAAAAAAAGAAATTTTTAGGGGTGGGAGATGGAAGAGTGAAACCTTCCTTTTATGAAGAAAGCCTTAAGTGAGGTATCATCATCTGCAGATGTCCCATTCTCTAAACTGCTTTTCCAGAATAATTAATAAAACCTGGCTGCCACCATTTCTCCAACACTACTCCTCTGGAACCGTAAATGCTAAAAGTCATGTTGACAGCACAATATTTCCAATTGTTGCCATTAAAAAAAGTCTAAGATAACAGAAACAAACTCCATCCAGCTGTGGATCTCCGAGATGTGAATGCTTTAAGGCCTTATCACATGTAATCAGTAAGATTCATCTTTATTTTGGTAAGATGGGTTTAACATACTGACACACACACCCCCACACACATTTGCAATGTCCTGGCAATGGTCCAGAGTGGATAATGATTTCCGTATCTCTGTTCCCTTAACAGTTTGGATTAGATACAGTATTTTTCTACTCTTGCTGTTGTAAACTCTTTTTACATCACATGGCTGTGCACTGTTAAACAGCTGTTACTTTCAACTCTAGAGGTGGATGCATTAAGCCATGCTGTTTACAGAAATACTTTAAGTGGGTTTTTTAATGAAAAGTATAGAGGTGGGGAGTCACTGTCCAAAATGATGGGGTTTTCTTGGAATTTGTCTCACTTCAAAGGTCACTGATGTTACTCCATTGCTTTGAATGTCTGGTCCAGAGTCTTTCAATAGTCCTGTCCTGTCCGTGGTTGCCCGCCATCCAAGGGCAGCGCAGTGCCTTCCTTTAAAGGGACCCAAAGGCGACTGTCCCCAGTGTGTAACCGAATGTGCAGCCATCACACAAGTGGTTTGTCATAACCTCAACCAATAAAGATGTAATTGTACCAGACAAGACAAGGTGAAGCCAGAGCTGACATCACAGAGATGACATACCTGGTGGCAATATCAGTGCCCAGCTACTGCATGACCTGGGACTTTCAGGAGTTGCTATCACCGCCCCTGTAAAGCAGCAGGTCCTGACTTGGAGTCTGTTAATTTTGGAAATAACCTTCTTGTATGGCTAGATACAAGTAAAGACATTATATCTGTATATAATAATCTGCAGCTAATATTTATAGAAGTGTTCTGTTCTGCTTAATAGTTTGTTGCGTTTGTTGCAAGCTTACATAAAATCTATGGCTGCTGTAGGGCAAAGGTATAAAACTTTCATGAGTAATATAAAATATACAAAATGTTGTTGTTAATATTTAATACAATTTGCAGCAGTCAATGAGCACAATCAATGTTTATTAATTAAGTTGTTCTGTTGCAGTAGCCATTTCTTCTTTTTGGTATGTGTGTCTCTTTGGGAAGAATTTAGCAAACTTTTTTGACCCTTTCCAGGAAAAAAAAAGACATGTTTAACAGCAGTGTTGGCAACGTCTTACACTGCTTGTTTGCCTTTTCTTCAACAAGTAAACACAACTCTTCTAGTGACATCTTCTATTTAAACATACTACATGATAAGAGAACTGGGGTTTGGCCAGGGTGTTTAATAAGATATGTCACAATTCAGGCTGTTTTTAGCAGCCATACTGACGCACTGCAGATAATCTGGCGGGGTTTTTGTTTTGTTTTAACCTGATTTCCTCCACATTCATAGTGGTTGCAGACAACAGTATACAGAGTAGGAGTTGGAGTTATTCAGCTGAGACCCCTAAGATCTTTAGTTTCTTGGTGGGTGTCTCTGAATTGGGCCTTATAGTGAATTGCCACAGTGGTAAGGTGTTTTGGCCCCAGGCATAGAGAAGTCAACGTTGGAGATCCTCCCCTTGGAGCCTACAGCACTGTGGCTCCTCCTCTGAAATCACATGAGGGAGGTAATTCCCCACCCAAATGTTCTTACAGGGCTGAATGGGTCAGCATCAGTACTTTGAGTAACACTGCCGTAGCTCAGATGGATCTTCTTTATCAAGACTGTGTGAAAACCATTAGCTTTATAGGCCTTTGTAGTAGCAAAGGGGCTGGTTGTGATGGAGAGCTGGAGAGGGTCAGGGCCTGTTTCAGCAGAAGATGCAAAGTTTCATTTGAGTGGATCTACTCTGCCCTGGTGAGACCTCACCTGGAGTATTGCTTCCAGTTCCGGGCCCCTCAATTCCAGAAGGACATACAACTCCTTGAGAGAGTCCAGAGCAGGGCAACTAAGATGATTAAGGAAGTGGAACATCTTCCTTATGAGGAAAGCTGGGTCTTTTTAGCTTGAAGAAGAGGAGACTGAGGGCTGACCTCATTAATGTTTATAAATATGTAAAGGGTGAGTGTCAGGAGGATGGATCCAGGCTCTTCTCAGTGACGGCCAGGGATAGGACAAGGGAAATTGTTTCCAAACTGGAATATAGAAAGTTCCATCTTAATATAAGAAGAAAATTTTTCACTGTGAGGGTGACATTACTGGAACAGGCTGCCCAGAGAGTTTGTGGAGTCTCCTTCTTTGGAAACATTCGGGACCAATCTGGACAGTTTCTATGTGATCTACTCTAGATGATCCTGCTCGGGCAGGGGGGCTGGTCTGAGTGATCTTTCAAGGTCTCTTACAACTCCTGATATTCTGTGATTCTGTGATCTGGAGATTATATCTGTCATCTGAAGTAAATGGTTAATACCTCTGCTTTTAATCGGTGTTCTCCATTTTTGTGATGTTACGTCTCAAATAAAACTAAATGGTTTTAAGATGACATCTTCACACTATAGATTAACTTCATACATCTAGCTACCAAAAAAGTGTTTTGTGACAGTCCTTAATGCCACAGTCAAAATTGTATAAAGGCCATCCTTTCATTTTCATCTGTGTTCTGTACCAGTTGACAAGTACACAGATACATTTTATTTCTTTTTTTTTTTTTTTTTTCCATGACCATGTTGCACCCTCTAACTGCATTAGAACTGGGCCACTCTACAGTTTGGGGTTTGGTTTGGTGCTTTTTGGGGTCTTTTTTCTGCATTGCAAGTAAAAACAGTTTACAAGCTAGACTAGAACAGTGCAATAAGTGGTTCTGCAGCAGCCATGAAGTAGTTAAGTCATTAATTTATTTGTCCAAAATCATCCCTAAAGTAAACATAAAAGCCACAATACTTTATTTAATTTGTCTTCTGGGCTAAAACTGTCTTTAGATTACCAATGATCTTAGTTGTAATAACTTATATATATATATAACCGTGCCACATTGTTTTGAACTATACTGCTAGGGTTTTATTGAAATATATCAACCTTATTGCTAATATTTCACAGACGGTTCTTCATTTCAGCAATATAGAATTCAATTTAGCAGAAATGTGATATTCCTTCTGAAATTTTAAATTCCCAGCAGATGTATAATTCAATTAAGTCCAGAAGATTAAAAAAAAAAAACAACCTGAAGTCATTCTCTATACATACACTCTTTCTGCTCAGTTCCAAAATAATGAAAAACTACAGCTGTTCAGTTTTGGTTCATCTATCGCTTTGTACAATTTTTATGGGTTTTATGTGTAATCACATTTGCAGAGAGAATTTTTATACAGTCTGCTCCATTTTGCACAGTTATTATCTTTCCACATTAAAACCAGATTGTAAAAACTGATACACAAGCCTTGGGCCCACTCCTTAAGGAAAGTAAAGTGTGGCCATTAATCATGTGGGGGCGGGGGGGGTGGGCAGGGGAAAAAGGAGCTTGTAAAACATAATTGTTCTGTTTCCTCAAGCTATGAGATGGCCTTTGTCTCCTTCCTTCCATCAACACGCTTTCTTTTATTTTAAACTCTTTCCAGTCTGTGTGTGGAACTAAAGGGGTCATTTATTTGTGTGTAACCGACTTCAGCAGAAATTGGACACACGTGTTAACGAAAACAGTAACTCTCCTCAAAGGTGAAGAGGCCTTCGTGTAAGTGTCTGTGTGCTGAGAGCCTTACCAAACCCTCCCTAAGTTCTTGGCTCATGTTCCTAATGCCAGCACTCAAGGTCAGATTTCCACTTCAGATGTCTCGACAGTATCTTGATCTGTGCAGAATAACTTCATTTCCCATGCCTCAGTTTCTCCATTTTTGCATGCAGCTGCAACACAGGCCTATTTCAGAGGGTGCTACTCATACATAAGCAATACCTTGGTTTGTTAAGTTGGGACATCTACAACCTTGCTTCTCTGTAGGGATATAAATGAGGTAAAGCTTGAATTTATTCATATAGCATATACCTCAGTTTGCCCATATATTTTTCTTCAAATCGCATCAGTCTATTAAACTACTAGCTTTGTCTATCTTAATTCCTGGTCCAGAGGGGAACAAAGATCTCCTTCATCTTGGCTTCAAACATAAAATATATAAAATATTTTTATTTAGTGTTCTGAGTGTAGGGTGTCAGAAGGGTATTAAAAAAAAAAAAAAGTTAGCCCTATGATTCCTTCCAATAAAAAGCATTTGCAAGTCTCCCTAAGCAGTCACTCAAAGGTAAATAGCTTAAGCATTAGTGATCCCTGCTGCATCTAATCAACTACCTGATTGCCTATACGAATCCTACACTGCTCAGTATTGACCTCTACGAAGAAAGAATTGATTCACTGACCTGTCACTGGATTGTTTTCCAGAAAGTATAAGGGACTTACCCACGCTTGTTGAAGGTGGTTCTTATCTCTAAGGTGTCTTGACTTTAGCAGATAACTGCAGGGATTTTTTTTTTCTTCTCTTCCTTCAGCGAAACTGGAATGTACAGCTGCTGCAACAGGAGAAGCAGATGATTTCACTTTGATTCTCTTTCAGCTAAAGGATCTGGCTTTGGGGTGAATAAATCAGCTGAGGAAAAATAATTGGCAAAAAATTAATGTTGGCAGGAGAACAGTGTTGGATGAAACTGTGAACAATCACACTAGGTGAAATATGATGTATGTACTTGCCATAGCATGTGCAATAACACAGCTGTCCTGTCCATGATACTTGGGTATTCAGCATTCCTCTTCCTCCTCCTCTTAATCTTTATTTTGGTATGTGAAGTTCATAGAGAGCTTGTTTGCAGCTTTGTAGAGATCTATCTCCCAGGTTTGTTATTTTTCTAACAGGAAAAATACCCATGCCATCACAAACCAAGAGATATTAGTACCTACTGTAACTTTTCATCTCCTGAACTGTGTCCTAGAAATATGAGAATCTTTAAGCTGAGGTTCAGTGATTACCTCTTGCCTTCCTCTCACAGTCTGCCTGCATCACAGATGCCTCCCTACATCTACTAAGTTGCTAAATCTAAACTCTGTCCTCTTCCAATGCTGCTATTCCTGGGACTGCAGGATTTGACTTGATGCTTCTACATCTAAACTAGAGCTGCAGGAGATACCCATAAGTGAGGAACCGTAAGAGAACTCAGGTTTTAGTGTGACTTGATCTCTATGCTTACCTATGACATTTGTAACGTGCAAGTCAGACATCTGCCATAAAATAGTCTACAGTTATGTGAATTCTCCATTCCTGGACATGAACATATTATTCTCCTCTTTGCAGCAGCTTCTTCTATATTTGAACACGCTGAAGTTTCTCTCAGACATCTTACTCTCCAGATCATCCCATCTACCCCCTTTTGCTACCTGTTGGTCATAGCATTTGGAGCTAGGATCATTCTTGGGATCCTCTGGGGTATCTCTAGTTGGCTCATAACGTGGTAATTGTGCCTGAAACCTCTGCAGCACTGACTATGTTGTGCTAAAAAGTACTTTGGTGGAACAAAAATTCTCATTTCCCACTGGACTGTGTCAATGTGGTGGTACTGACTTTGTGTTTAGCTCTACTGTAATCAAGGTGGTTTTCTCACCTGTCCTTTCACTTTCCTGTATATTCCCTTCAAGGCAAAATAGCCTCTTCCCACTATGTCCACACTGCACTGGTGTATTAGGACTTAACTGCCTGCAAAAAGAATTCCTTCAGCCTGGCTAGTCTAAGCTGTTATAAACGTCTGTGACAACTTTTAGAGTTTATCACATAAGCTATAAGAAAAAAAAATAATAATATTGCCAATTGGATGATGTTTTATTGTTGATTTGTTTGTATTGCAAAACATTGAGTCATGTGTCTGTAGCCTGTTTTGGAAGCTGACCCTGTTACGGCTTAAGAAGTGCCTCCAGAAGAGGAGATGTTGAGAGATCCTGTCCAGCTGGCTGACTGATGAGACGATAAAAAAAGGGTAGTGTGGGGTTGGGGTTTATTTGCTGTTACCCAATCTGTGCACAGGCATATCTGGAAATCCAAGCACATTGCCTTTCCCCCCCCCCAATAAAATCTCCTTGCAAGATTTTTTTTCATAGTTTTCCCATTGCACAAAAAATTTATTGTCCAGTAGATGGGATGGCATACTGAGACCTGTACTATACACAATAAGTTCCTTGAATGAATAAATAATGGTTGTCAGTTAATACTTCTGGTTTTGGTTTGTTTGTTTGGGTTTTGGGGTTTTTTTTTGTTTTGTTTTTGGGGTTTTTTTGCAAATCTGTATTTTTTCTATAAATGGCTTTCCTTCTCTTAGATTATAACATCAAAAAGCCATTTAAATTTTCCACTGAATTTGGCTGGGCAATAGACTATGTGGCTGGAGCTAGCAAGGAAATGGAGCTGGGTTTCTCATCTTACCTTTTTGCTCTTTTTACTGCAGTGGGTATGTTTCATTGCCAGCTTACACAAGTTTGGGTGGCTAATGCCACACAGCAGCCCCTATATAATTTACAATTCATCAGGGCCTTAATGTAATTTCCTTTGAAAATCTTGATAAAAGTTTAGAAAAAGCTGTGAATTTACCTTTTACCGGGTGTAGGCATGAGTATCCACTTAGCCTGCCTGAGTTGCAAGCAAGCAAGAATTTGTGTTGAACTTTGAAATGTTTTTTTGCACCTTGCCTATGGTTAAATTCGTCTGGGAATGATGGACTTGCTCAGACAGGTACGGGAGCATAATGCCAAACTGGTAACTGAGATCACCCCAATTTGTAAGATAATTTCTCCTTTGTTTTAAAATGTTAAATCCTTTATCTCTAGCAACTGGAGGGAATAAGACTGGCAAAAGTCTGCTGCTACAGGCCTGACCCTTCTTTCTCAGTTTTTTACTGCTGGGTGCACATTAGGCTTTCAATTACTTTCTTGTTTACATCAAGAGAGGAAAACAATGCTGATTGTACCCACAGGTGGTCAGCCTTTAGGTAATCAAATGAAAGCAATTAATTCCTTCCATGCACAGCAATGCACTTCCTCCTAATGGAAAATAAACACTGTCACTTCCCATAACACCTCCGAGCATCTGGAGAAGGATCCACCAACCAAGAGCTGGATGAAGGGCTCACTCTGCTCCCATATTGCTTTCCTTTGTCCCTCTGAGAGGGAGGAGGTTAGAGGTTGGAATGGGGCAGGGAGGATCTCTGTATGGGTGTTTTATTTCCCAGCTGCTGCCTTTTGGGGAGAATGGATCGAAACACACAAATTCCTGATGTGGAAAACATTGGAGCAATCCAGTAAAATATCTGGGAATGTTTTAAAGGGCAATTTGTGGTTTACTGTACTCCCCAACTCTTAAGCAAGCAGCAAATAGCTGTTGGAAGTGACTGAATTCCTCCAAACAGTGCCCTTTCTCTACAGCTGGCCTCCAGGTAACTCCAGGTGGCTCAGATCCAGGGTGGGTGGATTCACAGCCATGGGTACTGGGATACTATCCCATTGAAAACCAGCTGCTGTCTTGCCTTCACTGTCCAAGATAGGTGCCTCTTACCCAAGAGATGTCACAGAAAACACAGATAAATAAAGCAGGCATCATCTGGATAGGAACAGGAATCACTCATCCCAGCTGTGGTAACCAGGCATTTGAGAGATCCTCATCAACACGTTATCGCACGGGCCCTCAGGAGACTTTAAAATGCTCAAAAACATTCCGAGCTCTAAAGTTTTGCTGTGGTTTTGGTTTTTTTTTTTTTTTCCTTTTTCTCTCCATTAATGTGTAATTTACTTATAAAACAAGTAAACAAAAAGTATCCTGCTAAGTGGTATCATGGGACTAGCAATAAAAGGAAAGGAGCTGATAATCCTGTATTCCCTCTTTCCAAAACATACATCTGATAATTTTATGACTTGGTCTTGACTAAGCATGAGAACTTACACAGCTTTAGCTTAAAGTCTGTGTGGCTTTTGTCTTCTGGTTGCAGTATGGATGAGTTCAGTCTGAATTTAGGTATACTTCATGTTTTGTTGGGTTTTTTACCATCACTAAATTGTCTTTTAATATTTACAAAGATCCTGAAAATATTTCCTTATTAACTTGAAAACAAACAAAAACCCCTGGAGTGCATTCTTATTTAGTCTACTTATATGCATAAGTGGTCAGTGATACTAGTAATAGATTCCAGCCCAAGTGTGTCTTAACCCAAAGCAAATTTGGAAAAAATGCAGCAAGAGAGAGTAGGTTGTTTGACATTAATTTTTTTCTTTCTTTCTTTTGTTTTGTTTTTGGTTTTTTTTTCATGATTAGTTTATGATGGTTTAAGGCAGAACCAAGGATAGAAGGAAGACACTGAAAGGGATGTGAATTAAATGCCATCCACAGTTTAGCAGATAAAAATGCCACAATGCTCTTTTTTAAAAATTTAACTTTTAAGGAGTTATTAGATTAAAAAAGTCCCAAACACATCAAAAGCAGTTATAAAAAGGAAACAAGGCAGCAAGCACAGTCCTCTGAGTTTATCAGACCCACCATTCCCGTACTGTGGCAAATTCAGTCATATATATATGTATATATATATAAGCTGTTAAGCCTGGAGAAGAGGAGGCTCCAGGGTGACCTTATAACGGTCTTCCAGTACCTCAAGGGGGCCTTCAAGAAATATGGGAAGAGGCTGTTCAGTAGGGCCTCTTGTGACAGGACAAGGGGTGATGGTTTTAAAATAGAGGGAGGTAGGTTTAGATTGGATATTAGAAAAAAGTTCTTTACTGTGAGAGTTGTGGAGCACTGGAACAGGTTGCCCAGGGAGGTGGTGGATGCCCCATCCCTGGAGGCGTTCAAGGCCAGGTTGGATGAGGCCCTGAGCAACCTGATTTAGCTGGGGGTGTCCCTGCTTCTTGCAGGGGTGTGGACTAGATGACCTCTGGGGGTTCTTTCCAACTCTAGCTATTCTATGATTCTAGGATTCTATATGCCTTCTTACACAAATAAATGAACTTCAGTAACATGAGCTCGGTAATGCAAAGAATATTAGCACTGATCACTTGGAAACCTGTGCAGCTCTCTGTTTCCCTTATCTTTCTCATATACATCAGAATGAAGTTTAGCTTTCTCTTCATCTCTCAACCCTTAATCTCTGTAGCTGGACGACTCAATCTCTAGTCCCATTGTCACCCAAGGTGTTGCATGATAATTGCGTGCATCTAAGAGCCTGCTCATTCTATGGCTATCTGCAGCAACCCCACAAAAATAAGCTGCTATTTTTCTGTGCAACAGTTAAAGGGGCCTCCAAACATCAGTTTTGTATAAAGGGCGTAATTGTTCTTGTGCCTCAAGTGCCCACAGGAATGGCCAAAGCCTTGAAGTCCATTTTTCTCTTCTACTGGAAGACCACTGTGGTTTGTGCACATCAACTTGGCTGCTGCTATCTAGCATGTAAGTTGTAAATGTGAAGTGTCACGACTCCTTCAGATGGCTGGAGTGCTGGGAAAGTGCCCTGAAAGCTGTCAAACCAGCCAAAGCGTTGCTTCTCAGACGCCATCAGTCACTAAAAAATCCTTTCAGCCAGAAGTTGCTTCAAACAGCAAACTCGCTACCTGGGCTATCTGACCAATTTCTATTCATAGGGTGGGAGAAAAGGAACGTACAACACTGGGAAAATTACTTGCTGGTAATTTTTTGTTGTTATCCTGTTCTTTTCCCAGACTGCTTTCCTTCTTTCTCGCTTGTCTGGGATGTTGCTTGACAGAGAAAAGATTCTTATCTCACTCTTTCTTTATTGCTCTGCCAGCAGTATCTGATTGATAGAAAGTGGGCAGGCTGGTACTTACAATACCATCCCTGGCTGATAACTCTTTTGCCACCTCTTTTAAGAGAGCTGGAGTCATTGCTCTGTTTTGACTGATTTCTGCTAATAGGGCAGGAACAAGAAAGCAGGATAAATTGCCCTCTGGTCATCACTATTCTTATTTTGCATGGACTTTTAGTAAAGCCTGAATAAATTTGAACAAATGCTTGATCCGAGTGATCCGGTTTACTTCAAACAATTAGCTGGGCAGGGACCTGGCTTGAGCTCAGACAACAATGTAAAGAGATTTAGGGCAAAACTTTAAAAGTTTCCATCATCTCTATATAAATAAGGCCTACTGACCAAATCACTTGTCATGCTGGAAGTGTCACCCCTTTGCCTGGCTTCATTCTGTTCATGCAAGTGCTTATCCTGGCACTGAGTATCCCTGGTCCTGGTCTTAGTTCAGTGAAGCATCATGCAAATTGCCATCATGGTTTATGAAAGTGAGACCATTAGAGGGGATACAGAGGAGACCTGGTGGCCCTCCTGCACATAGGAGAAGCATGTTTATTGCTTCCATTGCAATTAGTAGACAATTTTTGTCTTGATGGATCCTCAAACTACGTGGAACCTATAAAACCATTTATGTGGGGAAATTTTGCTGAGTAAGGAATGAAGACCAGTCCAAACTGCTACAGTGCCCAACACATTAGGAGTGATCTCTTTGAGGATTTTTGTCACCGTGTTTCTCTTTTATCACTTTATTTACTATATGTCACTGCCAGTACATCCCGTTCATCTGTGATTAATAGGATAAATTCATTCTTGACTTAACTGGGGCTCTGCATAGTAAGAAAAATGTGGTGGTTGTATTACTTTATGCGATAAGAGTTGTGTCATGTAAGCAATTGGGAAAACATTCTGCCTGCATGTGTTTATTACAGTGCAGTACTTTGTAAAGTCCATTTGAATTGAACAAGGCTTTTGAACTATTGATTTAGCTGGCACTTTGTGCATTGAGAATAATAAACAGTTGTAGTATGTAGGCAGCAGTCTATAAGAGGCAGAGTCTGTCTGCTGGCATATGTAATGCAGCAACTGATGTCAGCTGCACTGATGGGAGGCAGTAATGAATATGGTAAAGAGTAAATTAAAAAGAAAAAAAGAAAGAAAAGAAAAGAAGAGCTTAACTTCAAACTGTCTAAGCAGGAACATACCGGGCATTTTGTCCTGAGGCCGGCTTTCGGTGTACAGGAAATCCCATAATGTGTTTTGTAACGATGTATACTTTGCTGAAATAATTCACACTGTTCAAATAGACTTAGAAAAAGATCTAATAGGAGAATAATATCTATTTATATTGGGTAGATGTATGTTTGTATGGGCTAACCTTCTTCTGAGAGATTTACTTGGAAATAAAGCAGTATAAAATACATCATCTGGAAATTTTCTAGATAGCTTTAAGTATTCCTAGATTATTTATGAAGTTTGCAGCATGATGACAGAGCTGCACATTTTAAATCTCTCTGTTTACTAATGTATCTGAATGGATTTTTCTTCTCCATTAGTGAGTGGAAGAGAGGGTCTCGCCCGCTAAAACGGAGCAGACACAAGGGATGGTGACACAAAGCTTGTGTGGGGATAGGTGAAAATTTCTGTGGAGTAACAGGAATAATCTTCTTGTCTCTGGTAACTCTGATGACTAATGAATGCAGATCAAATCCTCAGCACCACATTCACTTAGATGAAGGTTGAATTGATTTTTATTTTTTTTAATCCTTTTTTTTTGTTTTACCTTAATGCTTGCCTGAAATGACATCCATTAAAAGTGTAGGCGCTAGCTCTGTAGAGGACGATGGGGCCACATCACGCTGTCACTTTGGAGGCAGAACTCCCACGGACTTCAGCGAGTGCTGCTGGGAACCAGATGGTGTGTCTTGGCCCAGACAAGGAGCACGAAGCTGAACCGAGGCACGAGCAGCATGTTCGGCAAATCCTTTTGAAATTGGGGTAAATTCTTGCAGCTTTCTGTGATCTAACCTGGATTTCAAATAGTGGGATTTTAGAAATATTTTTATTCTACAGCATCAGCAGAGCTTTTACACAGCCCTGCCAACACCCTGTGATCAAAAAGGGATGCTCGAGTCCTGCTACGCCATGCACAGAGTGGATCCTGTGCTTAAATCTGGAGCAGGTGGAGGGAATAAAGCAGCATGTTCACCTGGCACCCGTTACCATATATATTTTTATATATTTAAATGTAATGGCTTGTGACAGAATTCAAAGTAACTAACTTGATATTCATAGAGAAGCTCAGAATTAAAACTGGTGGGGTTTTTTTCCTTTCAGATTTTTTTCCCCATCACAAAGGCCCTGAGGCAGAAGCAAGATTAACACATCATGAGGTTTTTAAGTGCATGAGCGTTTCCACCCCCAACCCCCCCTGCTTCCTTGTGTTTGCCACGTGTCTAAAGTTAACCACACGCTCAAGAGCTTTGCTGGATCAGAGGTGAAATCCAGCAAGTCTGAATGTCATTTTTAGCACAAGGGAAAGAAAATTAAAGGCTGTTGGTGGGCTTTTGGTAGCCTCAATTGTCTGGGGCTCTGGAGCCCCCAGATAAAATTATTGGACCATATTGGGTGTGCAGAGTTCACAGTTAACCTCCATAGCTATTTTTAAAATTTATGTATTTGATTATATACTCTCCCTAGTCAGCCTAAAGCATTGAACATTGCCAGGTCACCACCTTGATCCGAAGCATGAAGGCTGTCAGCCAGGACACAGTTTTGGGGTTTCCTGTGGCCTTTGAAATCTGGTTTTGGTTTATTTTGTCTCTCCTTCTTGTATTTAGGTTGGGTTTATTGTTCTCACTTATTGCACGATGCTGTGAATCCTTTGACCCTTGCAATGTAAATGTTTGCATCTAAATGACTGACCACAGGAAAAATGTGGAGTGTGCTTATTCCTGCCATGCTGTGGGAGCTATGTTTTGGTTTCTTCTTCCTTTCTTTTTTTTTCTTTTTTTTTTCCCTCTTCCTCTCTGTTTCACTGAAGAAGCAAGGATTATGTAGTTGAATTGCCTGTCAGCTCCTATTTCTCATCTTCTTGTCTGTGCCTTTTTATTGCAGTGAATACATTTTAACCAAATTGGACAGGCACGGAGATCTCAGATATATTTAATTTCTGCCAGTTTCATAAAACTAGTGGGCATTACAGATGAGGCAAAGTAGTCTCTACAAGGAAAGTGGGAAGCTCAACCTTTTTTAGGGATTCAAAACTTGCGTGGGAGTACAGCTTTGAGACATAAATCAATAGGCGATGAGGCACCCTTAGTTCTGCCGCTCACCAAACCCCTCGTCTTTCTCCAGCCTCTCCACTTCACTGACTCCTCAGGAGCAGATTGGGATTGATCCTCAGTCCAAGCACACTGTGGAGTGGCATAAGCCAAATGTGAGCCATACTGGACACAGAAGGAAGCTGGGGAACCTAAATTCAGATTCTCTTATTATTTCTGCATGGACTTTGGAGCTGGGGAGGGCAAGGAAACATCCCCACTTAAATGGTTTGTGCTCTTAAAGTGGTTGAGCAGGGGAGCAGGTCAGGCAGGCTGGTGCTGCTGTACTCATCTGTGTGTGTTTGCAGTGCCTATTAATTACATTTCTTTGTGGCTTGGTAGCAATTTCATTCGGGGGAAATGAAAGAACGTGCAGTTAAATAACACTCTGTGTGTATATGTAATTTTGGGAGCTGCCTGTGAATGCTAATACTGTTATTTGGCAAGTTATTTGTCAGCTCTTTGGGCTGCCCAGCAGAGCACAAGTGGAAGTTTTGTGAACTTCTAGATGATTTGCCCAGTGAAAACACAGCAGGTTGGTGAAGACATGACCTGCTTTTGTGCATCATTTCAGTTCCTAATCATTGGATAAAAATCTTCATTTATTTTCAAGGAAATAATGGGGAAAATCATGATCTGCAGCCTGTTTAAATATAGGTATATTAATGGTATAAATCTTTCATGTATATGAATTCAAGTCTAAAAATGCAGTTAAGTCAAGGAAGTTTTTTTCAGCCTGAAATCTGTGGATTTGGGTTTGGGGTTTTTTTTTTTGGTTCTCTCTTCTGTGAGATGGTGCCTGTTGGGAGGTGTTAATCTATACATAATGAAATTTCAGAGAATGCTTATCCTATATCTGTACTGCTCCAACTGTTCTTTGAGATCCCTGCAAATGTATCTCGCATAATAACCAAAGAAAATAGCAGAAAGCCTGCAATTAGAAACCTAGCAAGCAGAGCTTATATAGCGATAGCTAAAAAAGCTTCCATTCATATGTGTTGGCTTTCATTATTCAACTCAACAAGACATGTCTTTGCTTTTGCTGGGGAAGAAAACACTTTTAAACATGGCACATGGATTTATTATTTCCAAGGCTCAAGTTGAAAATTGATCTTTTCCCAGGATTTTTTTCTTTCTCTTTTTTCCCTGAAAGCTCTTTTTGAAGGCACAAGACCTGTTGCACTACCCAGTTTAATCTTTTTTTTTTTCACCACCCTGTGTAAGTAAGTAAAGTGAGAACCTTTCAAGTAAACTGTGCTAAAAGATTAGTACCATTAAAGGCATAGCTAATACCTGTGTTGAGTCAATAACAAAAGGTATTAAATAAAATTACTGACCATTTCTCATGTACCAGCTTCATGCTTAGGCTTATTTTCTGGAACATTGTGTGTTTGCCACTTGGCAAATAGGAAGAAAGGTGCAGTCTTAAGTCAAAACAATTATATCTAAGCAGTCTGTGGTTCATAGACACTAATCTGAACGTGGAAAGAAGTAATTGAAGTGGCAATTTGCTATAGCTGCATATTGCAATACATTGGTAACTTGTGCACTGGGTTGTTATGTACATCTCTGGCTCACTATTCTGCATAGTTTGAGGGGAAAATTTGGTTATATGAAACAGGTCTGATGAAATAAAGTTTTGTGTGTTGGATAAAATACTTATGTTTGAAATATATTGATTGATGGTAGAGGAGGTGAAATTAGGAGACTGTTTCTGGAGGCAAGGGTATACAGACAGATCAGAATTGCCAGAACAAAGTGAGCTGAGGCAGAGGAAGATGATGTAAAAAGGGAGTGAAAAGCAGGAGGATGTGACTGCGAGCTGAATACTGGGAGTAAACCAGACTAGAAGAGATTTAAAAATAGAAGTTAAAAAGACATTACTGGCAGTGAAATAAGCAAGGGCCACTGAGACTTCTGCCAGGGAAAGATGTGCAAGTACAGAGATAAACCTCAGCAGTGGAAGGCAAAAAGCAAGAACATAAGTCAGCTTGTTGGGTTTTGTCTTTTTTAATGGATAAAATCTCATGCATGTTCATAGTATTGGAGTATGAGGGGACTTCAATAGCTGACAGACAACTGTTACTGTTGTGCTCATGGGGAATTGTCCCCAGAGTTTATAAAAGTGTTTTTAATTTCTAGTTCTTCCTTTTTAAACTACAAAGCTTTCAGGAGCCTTCGTGTTGCTGTGGGCTCTGGATTTGGTGTTAACTCACGGAACTTTACTTGTGAGAGTCACCACCAAGAACTTCCTGAAGCATCTGGGGTTCCCTCAGAGGTGTCTCCCACAGTCCCAGCCAGACCTGGACCCGTTTCACTTATGAGATCTGACGAGATCATAGCCTGGGGTGGGAATGGCTCCTGCAAAGAGCTCCATAGATTCAGGGAATAGGACAGATTGGGGTCAGGCTGACAAGATTTAAGTTGACACACTTTTCATGAAATGAAAAGGTCATGTTTGGATGAAAAAGAAGTGGGGTTTTGTTTGTGGGATCTGTCTTTTGGCTTGAATTTCACTGATGGCTCTCTGGTCCACGAACATAAATGAATGTGGCCAACCTTTGGACTTCTGTAAGGATTTAGGTGGTTAAAACTCATCAATCTGATATGTCCCAGTTGCTCAGATATGCCAGTTCACTCCACACCTCCAACAACCTCTGTATTACAGGAGCTTTGACCATGGCTTCCTAAACCAATAATATCCAAGGAAGCTTTGCACCTCTTAGTGGGTTTGCAGAGCTGCTCCAATACCCCTCGTTCTCGAGGGATTTAGCTGGAGGGAAATGTTGACAACTCTGCCTGGCTGAGAAAACTCTCCTTTTGTCCCCACTCTAAAGTTTTAAACCTAAACAGCCAGAGATTTTAAATGGGGTAAAACTTCAATAAAGATTTTTTTTTTCTTGTATTGAAACATTCCTTTTTTTTTCTTTTTTCTTTTTTTTTTGCTATTGAGACACTTATGACATCACCTCAAAGCCTTGTCTGTGCTCTGTGCTGTCTCTAAATGCAACAAAAAAGATGCTTCTGGCTCAAAGAGAATATGATATATATATAATATAATGCAACTAGAGGGAGTTCTCACTATTACTGGCTCCTCAGCTGGAAATAAACTGTTGCAGATATCTCTACTGTATACAGGAGGGTTGAAGGTTTCTGTTTTCTGCTTTTTAGACTGCTTTTAAAGGACTTCTGCTGATAGCTATTTTTATTCTTCTGAGCATTTTTCTCTTTGGCATTGATTTGTTTACAGCCCTTTCACTTGCACCCAATTCCCACCTGCCATGGAGGTGTGATGACTTAAGTCAGATCTCATACATAAGGAGTCCCTAATACCAGTTTGAAGTATGGTACATTCACCCTAAGGTGCATTTATTAAAACCCTTAACAGTTTCATTCACTGCTCCTACTTTTTCCCTTGTGCAGTTGGTGTGATCCCTCCAAGTTATTGGTACCAGTTTTACCTAAACACATTTCCATTATGACAAAATTGGAAGCAGTTTGTCCAAATGATAGTATGGACTAACATGGCAATGTCTTCTTCCACCTATACTGCAGTACTCTTTCATAGAGGGGCAGATAGCTCAGGGGAGACCTTGTTGCTCTCTACAGTTACTTGTAAGGAGGTTGTAGTGAGCTGGAGGTCATCCTCTTCTGGCAGATAACTAGTGATAGGACAAGAGGGAATGGCTGCAAGTTGTGCCAGGGGAGGTTCAGGTTGAAAACTAGGAGAAGTTTCTTCTCAGAAAGAGTGGTTGGGCAATGGAATGGGTTGCTGAGAGAGGTGATGGAGTCACCATCCCACGTGGTGTTTTAGGGAAGGTTGGATGAGGTACTTGAGGACATGGTTTAGTGAGTAATCTAGGTGTTAGAAGGATGGTTGGAACAGATTATCTTGGAGGGATTTTCCAACCTTATGATGCTATGATTCTTAGAGAGATCTGCATGCCTGTAGCATCTGAAGATGAGTATTTCTGTACTTGATTGAATGTGATAGCAGCAAATCTCTACTCCATGGGCAAATGAGTTGTACCAGGCATTTTAATGATGAGGTAGGTTAGCCAGGTTATAATTGTCTTTAATTTGCACTTGCAGATGCTGTAACATTTACCTGAACATGACTGGCACTGGGAGAAATTGAAAATTCTGTAGCACTTTTGAAAAAAAATCAAAGAAACAACTTCAGATCTTGTATTTGAAACAGAATATCCTGCTGATTGACCATGCACATTGGTATCAGTAGGATTTTTTTGATCCGTAGAGCTGAATGATCACTGCAAGTAATGAACACAAAAAATCAGTTTTATGGTGGAGAGCATGTAGTTTTGCTTTTATTTTATCTTTTATTTTTCTTTTCCCGGAGTGTTTCAGAGCGCTCAGCCCTTTTCCCTGCTGAATGGCACATTGAATTCTTGCTCTTCTCTTTGCTGTCCTTGGAGACTTGGAAAAATCTTTTAACTGAGGTTATCTGGGGTTTTGTCTAGTTTAGTTATTTTTAATAATGGATAGAAGAGGCTGTCTTTCCCATCCCACCCACTATTGCACCTTTTCACTGTAAGATATGAGTGAGAATATGAGTGACTGGTGAACATGATATCCAGTCAAGACCTGAGCGCCGGTCTTGGCGCTTCTCATGAACTTGTAAACCAAGGTCTCACTTCCTTACCATGTTGTGTCCTGCAAACTTATCTTTCTTTGCCAAAGTTCTTGCAGGAAATACCCATAGGCTTTAATTTCATACTTGCTGCTGCATTTTTTGTTATTTTTCAACTTCTGCAGTGAATGGTTTTTGCTTTCAGTGTTTCTGTTCTGTAGGAGGGAACTGTGGGTGGTTACAGCTGTAATGTGTGCTCCATAATCTCCAAGCATTTGTTCAAAAAATTCTCCTTTGCTCTGTTTCAATTTTTAACTAGTTGAGTGGCGTATGCACGGTGCCCTGGGGAAGCCTTGCTGCTCCAGCATCACAGACTAAACTGCATCCCACTGGCACTTGGAGCACTTGGCAATTCCAACAGGACCCTACAGGACCCGCAGCCTCCAAAGAGAGGATGAGATGTGGGATGAAGGTTATACTGTAAGCCTAGCAATTGCTGTGGGTGGGAATTTAGGGGAGAGGCTTCTCAAGATTTTATTTTGTGTTTGGTTTACTTTTTTCCCTCCTAAGCTTCTGGCCAGCTGGTCCATAACCCACGTTTCTGCTGAAGCCCCCGGGGGAAGGCACGAGGGCATCTAGGGAACAGTGGGAGTCTTCTTGTTGGTAGCCAGCTGCAGAAGGGCCAAAATATTGATCGAGAAATGTGTGATAAAAGGATACTGCTTCCTAAGAGGAAGCAGAAGGCATGAACAGCAGGCAGTTTGGATGGGAAGAGGGATTTCAGATTAGGGGTGAGGAGAAAAGAGACCATGGCTGTCCTTGGATCTCATCCTCCTGACTATTTGGGAGCATGTGGATGTCATGTCCTCATGTTAATACTCTCCACAAATATTCTTTTTTTCCCTCCTGGTTTTGATGCTGTGATATTTGCAACGCAAGTTTCCTTGATACTGTTGTTATAGAGACATTTCTTGTCTCCTCGTGCCAACTATTAAAAGCCATCATGTGCAATAGCATTTGAGCTTATTCTTCTCCTGGCATTAGCAGAGAGATTTCTTCTCTTTGTAAATGTTGAAATGTTGTGCAGCTTAGTTATAAATATAGCAAAATCATGTTGCTTTAGTTCCAGCATCTGGTAGGATCACTTTAAAATATAATTGAGTAAAAATTAGAATTTAAACAGCAATTTTGTCCCTATTTTGCTACTTTAAAACAAAAAAAAATCCAACTTTTTTGTCATGATATGTATAAACAAATCTCTTCTTTCTTTCATGGAACTAAAAATAACTACAAATGCAGTCTCCAAAATTGCTTGCAATTTATATTAGCAGTGGCTTCAAGATTCGAAGCGTGGATCTGCCTATTGAACAGTCCCTGAATGGATGGATAAGAGACTGTGGGCTTTGTTAGAGAGACAGCTAGACATGAAACCCTGGTTGCCTCTTGTTTACTATTACAGATGTTCACCCTTCATAACTCTGTAAAGAAATGAAAACCAGATGTAACATGTGGATCTCCTTGTTATACACACATGTTTCTGCAATGTATGGTGTGCACCAGGGGTACAGATGTCAGTTTGCTATGCTGCTATTTATTTTCTCTCTAGATCCTTCCTTCCTGCTTGCCTTCCTTCCTTCCTGCCTGCCTTCCTGCCTGCCTGCCTGCCTGCCTCCTTCCCTCCCTTTGAAATTCTGTCCCAGGTTTTGTCTTTTCAAGCCTGGTCTCATTTTTAGTGGAGGTTTTTCAGCCCTAGGAGTAGGTGCAAATCTGTGGTCAGGAGAGGAGGCTGCTTGGACACAGGCTATGAGCACTTCTGTGAACCCATTGTGAGTTCAGTATCTCGGTCTAACCTTCTTCTGAAAAATGTCAGTCATTTTACCCTTTTACCAAGTAATTCAACTCTCCAAATTCCCCACTTATTTTAAATCAGTTTATAAAACTTTTCTGATATTCTGCAAGAGAACATTTATTTGTACACACAGAGGGGATCCAGTACTTCTCTGCAGATCTGGAAAAGGGAAATGCCTCTTTCTGTCCTCAATCATTAAAGTTCATCTTTGCAATAGTGAAATATCCTCATTGGCCTTGATTTGCAGCTTGTATTTCATGTACAAATGGTGAGACTGTTGCTTAGTGAAATAGCCAAGCCTTGGGTAATGTCACTAATTTTTTGTCTGATAACTCGAGGAGAGCTGAAAACATACATGGGAGGTCTGTGGTGGCATCTCAAGATGTATTACGTTTATCCCTGCTTCTGGTTCAGCTACTTTGGGGGAGGCTCCTCCTCAAGACAAATGTCTGTGCCATAAAGATTTGTGACAGCAGTCAGAAACCTGTTGTGTCTGTTAAAAGCATGTAAGAGATGAACCATGCCACGAGAGCCTCCTCTAAACATAATCAAAGCAGGCAGTGTGAGCAAAGGATGGATAGAGGAACAGTTCAGTGATCCTACTCCAGGTTTCCCAATTCCCATCTTTTAGACTATGCTGCTCTTTATACAAAAAGCCTCACCCCTTGGAAGACATGGCCGGTAGAAAAAGCAAACTTAACATCACTTGGTGGTTGTAGCTTGTTATCTTTTGCCATCACAACACTTATTTTGCAGCGTTCGGAAAAGATGCATTAGAGTGAGAGAATTTTACATGGCATATCTTCATTTAAAAGCTGTGGCACACATTAAATTTAATTACTCTCCCTCTATGGCTTAAATTGAGGGCAGCTTCAAAAATGAGGGTGGCTTCTATTAAACTTAATTACTTTTCCCTGCAGTCTGCATGGTTAGTAATCACGGGGAGATTCTAAACAAAGATACAGCAGAGAGATTCTTTTATGAGTACAGGGATGGCAAGTAGCCTATAAAATACAGAGAGATTCCAAATACCTTTTTATGCCCAGCTTTTATTTTTTTAAATAATAACAATGGTGATGGTGATGTTGTTTCAATGTGATTAAGAAGGTACTGCTGAGGCAGGGGTGTTAGCTGAATTTGGCCTTTCGATGTTTAAGCAATGAATTCTTCAATTTCTTCAAGTTCTTTTGCAGATTTATGGGGTTAAAAAGGTTAACGATAGAATTTTTTTTACAATGTGTTCTATTGACTATAGATGGCAGTTCTGACAGTTAAAATGAAAATTGTTCCAGAAGAAATTTGAGTCAAACTAATTATTGGAGATGTTATAGGGATGTATAATTATATTCACCTTTAAAAAAATAAAAAAAGAGAAGGGGAAAAAAAGTTTTATTACAACTGTGCTTTTTAAAGAACAAGTGGAGAAATAAAAGCTGTAATTGTTCTTAATTATAGCTAACTGTAATTGCACACGACCGCGATATGCAGCACATCAGCAGCAGATTAAGAGAGCTTGGCATATGTGTAGTGTACAGAACAACTTTGAGCAGAGGTGTAGTTTTATGAATATAGCTATGTATAATTTAGATCTCCTACTTTGGATTCCGTCCGTGTTGATTTTATTTTATTTTTATGGCTATTGTGGAAAGATAATTTGCACTTGGAAAGTGCTGCTGCAGTGATTTATCTGTTCCAAATGAGTAAAAAACCTTCAAAAGGAAAACTTGTTTTCTTTTACACCAGTGATGTGATATGACCAGGAGAGATTTTTCTCAAATGCCCTTGTGTATGTACTGATGCAGATAGATGGCTGGTGGGATTTTTTTTTTTAAGCATCTCCTCAATATAATCAGCACTGAGCTCCCAAAGATTTTGCAGCGTGGTTGAAAAATCTCTGTTAGCAATCTATCCACAAATTCAAGTTTAAATTAAACACCCTCGAAAATGTAACCCATGAGTCTTTAGCCCGTGTGAAAACGTTGCTTTGAACAAAATCTCGGGATGCAAATGCCTACAGGTAAACTCTGATTTCTTCTCTTTGCTCGTGATTTACAGTCTGGTTTTCAGCTCCTGGTTTGGAGCGCAATTTGCCTGTAAATGTTAAGCTTTTGTTATATAGTGAACTAAAGAGGGAATGCAGATGCTTAAAGGAGGCTGTTGAGCTTCAAAACTACCGGTTATATTTCCTACTGCAAAGCAGATCGTTGCTGAGTGAGGGTCAGTGCTCACCGTGTAATTGATGAATGTGTGCATGTTCCTGTGACGGTAATTTCTACATCTCTTGAGTACTTCAGATGCATTCAGGCTTTGTCTTGATGTGCCAGGATCCTCTCCGATGTTCCCAACCTGCTTTAAGCTGTTCCTTTTACCCAAAAATAAATAAAACCCATCTGTCACTGAATGCTTTCCTTCCAAAACATAGTTTTGCAAAATGTTTCAGTCTTGGACCAGCAGCAGAGTTGATTCAGCCTAAACTTTGTGGACCAGAAGGGATCTTTTTGACTGCTGGGATAGGGTTGGGTTTTTGCTCTGCTTGCTGGCACAAACCATAGCCCAGGTTGCAAGGAACTGTACTTTGAAGTTTGTTCAGCTTTGTAGTTTGGGAGAAGTATGTCTGCTTACCCCAAAGCAGTAGAGAAAGCTTCACAAAAAAGAACTGGATGCTTTTAAAAGAGGGGGTTCACCAAAAAGGGCAATGGTGCACGAGAAGTGAGCGGCACATTTCTGTCAGTCTGAAGCAGTCTCAAGAAATTGGATGAAATGACTCACAGGAAAAGGTAAAATGGATGGCTAGGTACACGAGCAAGCATGCAAAGTTATAGGTATAAAAGGAGTTAAATTCATTCTTGCAGGTAGCAATAAGAAATCAAAACTTCTTGTTTCAGAAGATTTACTGCATGGAGAATCTCCTGATAACCAGCATGTACTAAATAAAGCCTTTGCTTCAAATGGCAGCACAGTAGCAAAAAAAAAAAAAATGTATCTATTACAGGGCTGCTAATAAGCAAATGTGAGCAATGTTTCTTGACAGCAGGCTGTGGGTGTTTTTTAATAAATCTGTGTTAAGTTGAAAAGGAGTAAAAGCCCAAACCCAAATAGCAAACCACTTTGGCTACTGTTTCCTCACTCCAACTATAGATGGATGCCTTGACCCCAATCAGAAGATCTTGAAGGATAATTGTGGTTAGTAGAAGCTAATGTGGAATTAAACGTGAATACATTTGTGTATGGGTTCCCAGAAAAGCTAATGATACGATTCCTAACGCTGAACATGTTCCCCAGTCCTCTTCAATACAGTGTGGCTTATGCTTGGCAATAAACTATTATTTCTGTGCTACTTCTGTAATTACATTTAATAATCAGCTCTCGCAGTCCAATAGTATTAAACGTAGGAGTCTTTTCAACAAACTATGATAAATAGCTCCTTGCAGAACTGTTGTACTTGAGGAAGCTTTATGGCTCTCTTTGTAAGATTTGTCATTTTCTTAATGCAGCTTCAAAAAGCTTCAGAGCTTCGTTATGGACCGTCGCTGTATTTTTCCCTTCCCCCTCTGCCTCTGAGTGTAGCTGGGTAAATGAAGCTTAATGTGCCATTTCCAAGCACTGTGACACTCCTCCAGGGCTGGTTACATTTACCATTGCTGAAGTCTAAATAAGTGAGTTTTAATGAGCAGGAATGCTTGCTAATAGCTGATTCAGGTACTTAGTAGTCCATGTTATTTAACTGTGGTAGAATTACAGAACATAAATGGTCCGATGATTAATAGATGTACCTGCTATATATTGCAGCCTAATAGTTTTTGCCATTAAAGGACTGTCTTAACATCTTCTGGTTTGGATGTGGCTGGGGAGAAAAGGACTTCCTTGTAGATTTATATCACTGGTAACTTACACCTTAAACCACTTTACATAATAATTTCCCACCACCATCAATATATTGTTCAGTAACATTAATGAACTCGTTAGAGAATGGTGGTACTTGTGTACTTCAGCTTCCCGAGGCGGCTGGCTCAGCAGATTTATTCTCTTGGCTTAGGGTTGTCAAAAGCAAATTCAACCCATCCTTTTAAGGTCAGAAATAAGACAGCAAAATAGATCTTTATCTCCTTTCTTCTGTTGTCCTGTTAATTTTGGGCTGCAGAAGAGGGACCAGTACAAACAAAACTTGACCATAGTTTCCTTAAACACTTTTGATTTGTGGATGGGCAGGTGGCAAGAAGGGGAAAAAAAACAACTCACATGAACAAGAAATGAACAAGAATGAAGAAATAATAATAGCATCCAGCATCTGTTGCGCTTTTTGCCAAGATACCCCAGAAGATACTGCAGTATTTATGGAAATAGTGTAAGGACTGTTTTGAACTGCAGCTAATGGGACATGGACTGCTGGCTGGCAGGCTGCTTCCCAGAGGCCTTTCTGCATTTTTCCTATTCCATCCCACATTTCAACCTGACATCATTGTTTTGTTGTTTATTTTGGATCACAAAGAGGAGAAGTCAGGATAGAAAGGAGCCAAGTAGTGATTTTAGCCCTGAATAACCTTCAGAGAGAGGCAGTAAGTCGTTCATCAGGTGGATTAAAAAGATGGTATGGGCATATGTCTGAAGGAGACAAGCTGGTTTTAGTAGTTCCTGTATCCATCCAGTGAAACCCCTGACAAAACAAACCCCATCCAGAAGGTAGGCAGGCTTTTCCAAAACCATCAAATGCTTCCTCAAAGCTGGATTAAGGTAGCTGTAGGATTTATCAAAGCCAGCTTCTCTTTCCAGAGCTGGGATTGTAGACAGAGGAGTTCACATCTGCCTGTGGTACAGCATGTGGCCAGGTCTAGCATCCCTGCTACCACACGACACTTCAGCAGGAGCTGATCTTGTGAGGTTTCTGGTATTTGTTACTGCCTTCTGGGTGGAAAAATACAGCGAGAGCTCACTGCTCTCAAAACTGGAAGTGGGTAGAGCCCAAAGCCTGGAAATCTATGGGGTTTTGGAAGTGGTGGTATGGGGAGCATGGGTGCTGTTTTTGTTTGGGAGTTGTTTTGTTTGATTTTTTTTTTCTCCTGGCATCTGCCAATGCAGTTCCTGTAAAAAAAAAAAAAAACAAAAAAAAAAACAAGTTGTTTGCATATTGAATTGAGGGAGAAAGGCCATCCATTTGGATTGGCTAAATTTTGGTATCTCACTTTGTTCCAGAAGTCCCTTAGCCTCACAAAAGTTCAGAGATTCCCATATTCATGTCTTCCTTGTCTGCACTGGGTAAGAAGATGAATACATCATAGCTGAAGTATCCAAGTTGTTCGGATTTTGAGACCAGGATGAGATGCCATTTCCAAGCGTGGCATTTCTTGATGGATACTCAAGTGTTACTTCTCTGAAATAAGTTTAAATAAAGCCTCTGAATTCCTGGAGAGGCTTCAAGTCTGTACATATTAGTGAAAACATCCAACACCAGGGAATAACAAACTTTGGAATTATTAGCCTATGAAATTCAGATTTGGGGGGGGAAGTGGTGGAGAATAGTGAGCTGTGAGCATTCAGTGGAAAACAGTTGTTAGGTTGTTTTGTTTTTTTGATCATTCATCATTAAATCAGACATCAATGTTTGACCCAGGTAACAGCTGTTACATCATAAAAGATACTTCTGTCGATGCTCCCTGTACCCTACACAAAGGGGAGAGAGTCTTAAATCTTGGAAAATATTTACTGTAGCCCTGTACAACGTTCTAGAAACTAAGGAAAGGATTTAGCCCATCACCATCTATAGTACTTGAAAAATGTGTGTTGTTCTTCATATATCTTAAGCATCCCTGTGATTATATGACTACTCCTGTACAATTAAGACATGGCCCAGAGTTCTCCTTCACTTCTACATTTGTACAACTGAGTTTGACCTCAAATTACTACTGAGGCTTCAGGTGTGATTTTTTTCCCCCCTTTCCTTTGTACAGTGGAAAGTGGATAATGGCAAATTATAACACTGGAACCAATGGACACAGTAGCATCAGCTACAAGTCAGTGAAATATCAAGTGTGCAACTTCTACCCCGCGAGGTTACAGTAGTTTTAATAAGCATATAGGGAGGAACATTGGCTCTGTTTTGGATGATCTTTCTTCTCATTTTTGGAGAGAGACAGAGGGTATTTTCCTCCCACTTTGCTCATATATTTCCCCAAGGCAGGAGCCTGTGCATCGCTTCTTTCCCTGTACTACTAACAGGGTGAGGATGTAGGAGTTGGTACCGCAGTGGGTTCTCCTACATGTTCTTCCTGTTGCCTGCTGTGCCCCAGAGAACCAAATTCTGTACCATGGTGCTTCATTCTTTTGTTTCTCAGCCATTAACTGTAAAAGTGCAGAGTTTCCCTGAGAAAACTCATGGCAACTGTGGTCCCTGAGCTGCGACAGCCGGATCTGCAAATCCACGACAACAGGGCAAAGCATCAAAGTAGGATCTTTATTCATTCCTTCTCAGAGGCTTGGCATTTCCCCCGGTGACCCTGACTAAATTGCATCCTCTCTGTGTCCCTGTTACCAGCCTATAAAGTGGACACACTGCTGTGCTTCTTCCACCTGTTCATTTTTATCTTGATCTTTAATACCTGAACAGAAGATACAAGAGAGAGGAGCTTTCATCTGATGTCCTTGGTGGGTATTTAGACAAGAGGCCAAGATCTTAGCTGGGATTTGCAGGTAAATTGCAAGCAGTAAGGGTTTGGCCTGAGTCATGCTTTGACTTGTGAGTTATAATATTGCTGTCCTTGAAGATGCTGCTGTGGGTGTATAGGTGTGTTTTAAAATTAAACTTATATTTTAATGAAATGCATAAAGTAGTCACAACAAGGAGGGTTTGTTTTGTTTGGAATATTATTTGTTTATTGGATGTACACTGGATTTACACTGTTTTGGTGGAAGGTACTCATCACACAATACACAGAGATTTTTTTTTCCTCCTTACCTAAGGAGGAATGAAAAATTAAGAAGTAGCAAATTTAGAGTAGGGAAAAATGCAGCTTTTAAAAATAATCATGGGAGAAAACAACAAGCATGTTTGCTCATGTCCTTTATCTCAGTCAGCTAATCTTGCAGAATGTCAGCTTGTATAGAAATAGATTTTTACATATGAACTTGTTACATCACTTCCTAAAAAAAGAGTATTTAGCTTGCACTTAAATAGCACATTCAGAGAATGTTTATGCAGTATTTTTGCTGCAAATGTATGATCCTTGTTAGGTAGCTAAGCTCTGTGTGAAGTTTTAAACTGCAATGTATTTATTTGCTGCTTGCTGTGTGAAAGATAAAATACCTACAAAAGTATCAGTTTGAAATCATGATATTTTTTAATATCTTGATTTTTTAAAGATTAAATTGTTTCCTACCATTTTGATCTGTACCTTCTGTGACATCCATGAAATTAGTCATAGCAGAACTGAATTAAAACTTAAAGGCCATATTTTATCCAAATGCAGCTTGTTTATTTTGCTGCACAATAACAAAGCTGAAAAACTATCCAATTTAAGACCAGTGAAATATCTTGTGTCTCACAATGGTATTTCAATACCTGCTATTAATTCCTTCAAGTGAACTCGGACGTATTCCCCCATGTGATTTTAAGACGAGCAGAGAAAACAATGTGTCTTTGCAGGTGTCGTTTTTCAGCTGAAACGTGAAATCAATGTCCTGACCATTTGTGGTCATTAAAAATCCCATGGCACTTTTCTGCAAGAGTAGAGGCATTGACTCCCACCCAAGTCTTGGTGAAATTCCAACTAAGTAATTATATTCCTCCTGATACAACCTTCCTTTTAAAGCTAATTTAATGTTCCTCTTCAGCTGTTCTGCCCTGCTTTAAGTGGAAAATCCTTCATTTCCCTTTGTAAACTTTTCTGTAGTTCTGCTTCATACTGACAGTTATTAACCGACGCCGCTCTTGCCACATCGCTGACGCGTGTCTGCACAGTAGCAGCGAATCTGTGTGCAAGCACCGAACCCTACAATAAAAAAGCTGTTTATTGATGCTCTGGTTAAAAGCCATTGAAATCAATGGGACATATCCCTTTGAGTCAGTGGTCAGAGGAGCCATCAGGGCTGTAGCTGAAAGGAGTTGCTCAACAGTACGTTTTAGACCCCTCTCTATCCTGATTTTCTCCATGTTGCTGAGCATAGTATAGAGTTGGTGGTACGGTGTCTGCTCCCATGTGGGCAGAGCCAAGAAAGAGTGATCTAAAGCCTTGCTTGTTCTGGCAAACGATTTGCCCATGGGGCACAACAAGGAACAACTTCATGGTTATGCAATATCTGGAAATAATTCAAGGTAGAACTTCCTAGTAAGAGTAGTGCAACTCCTAATGTTCTGTGACTCTGTGGAAAGGGTCATGGTCACTTCTCTTGGAGAAGAGAGGACCTTCTGACCCTCCCAGATGAAACAACTACCAGCTCTGATACCTACAATCATGACCTCAAGCTGTGGACACTTCACAAGGTGGAAGACTCCCATATTCTGCATCTGGGGGGTTTTTTCTGCTTGAATTTGTGCTGCTTTCTTAAGAGCAAACCCTACAGATCCCTTCTTCAGCTTTGCCCTCATCCTTATGTCCTTATCCTCATGTGCCTCGTGCACCGTAGGAGGGTTTTATCCTCTCCCCAAAAGTGTGAGATGGGAAGAGGAAGAACGGTGACACAATTGCAGGAATATGTTGCGCCTTTCTCTCTGCATTTTCCCCAGCACCCCAACAGATTGCTTAGTGTCAGTCCATATGCCTTCCTTTTCACAACAAAATTCTCCTTGATGGAGACCTAAGGCTTTCTGAATCATGACAGATCATGCTCCTGCAGAAGCAAAAATTTTTTCAAATCACAGAGCATTAGGAGTTGGACAGGACCTTGAAATATCACCTGGTCCAAACCCCCAGCTTGAGCAGGATCACCTAGATTAAATCACACAGGAACGTGTCCGGGTGGGTTTTGAATATCTCCAGAGAAGGAGACTCCACAAACTCTCTGGGCAGCCTGTTCCAGTGATCTGTTACCCTCCCAGTGAAAAGGTTTTCCTTACATTCATATAGATCTTCCTCTGCTCCAGCTTGGACCCATTGCCCCTTGTCCTATCACTGGTCATCACTGAGAAGAGCCTGGCTCAGTCCTCCTGACACTCACCCTTTACATATTTATAAGCATTAATGAGGTCACCCCTCAGTCTCCTCTTGTCCAAGCTGAAGAGACCCAGCTCCCTCAGCCTGTCCTCATAAGGAAGTTGTTCCACTCCCTTAATCATGTTGGTGTCCCTGCGCTGGACTCTCTCAAGGAGTTCTATGTCCTTCTGGAACTGAGGGGCCCAGAAGTGGACATGATACTCCAGGTGTGGTATCACCAGGGCAGAGCAGAGGGAGAGAAGGACCTCTCTTGACCTACTAACCACACGCATTCTAATACACCCCAGGATGCCATTGGCCTTCTTGGCCACCAGGGCACATTGCTGGCTCATGGTCATCCTGCTGCCCACCAGGACCCCATGATCCCTCTCAACTACATGTGGTTTAAACTCAATCCTTGCTTAGAAAGCATTTAGAAGAATACACACAAGATTACCACAGTTGCCCTTTAAATCCTGCTCTGTCCCTCGTGCCTCAGTTTCCATCTCTGCAGAAGCACAGTGTAGAGAATTAAACCAGACAAAACTGTTGCACAGATCAACGCCAGAGCTGTCTTGTGCCAAGCTCTGCATGTAGGTGGGTAACAACAGCTGCCAGTCAGCCTTTGAGAGAACACCATATGATTTCTTAGAGACCAAAACATTTAATACAAACACAACACTTTCCAAATGTTCTGAAGAGTTATCCTGAACAACTTTTCCTTAAACAAAACTAATATACAGTGAAGTCTGTTTGCTGATCTTTATGCAGATCTTCCCACTTCCACTTCAGTATAAGGTTTTGACTAAAATATTTATACTTTTCTGCTGTTGTACACATCCTACTGCAGTCGTATGGGAAGAATTTCTCAGCCTGTGAAGGGATATGACAAAACGAGTGTGCGGTGCTTGGCTTGCTCACGGTGGCTATCTGGGTTTGGGGAATAGCTACACAGTCCTCTCTGGAGGGTACAGAACCTCTTCAGTGGGTTAAAGCTCCTTGCATGGCTGGTGAGCAGTTTTTAAACCTGAAGTTTGACTTTTTTGGAAGACCACATGTGAGAGGGTAGCATTTTGGGGTGCAGACCTCTCACCCAGCACCCTCCTGCCTTCAACAACACCTTCATAACTCCTTGAAAGAGTCCAGCACTGATGCAGCCCAATATGATGAAGGGAGTGAACCCTTCTTCTGAGGACAGGCTGAGGGAGCTGGGTCTCTAGCTTGGAGGAGGCTGAGGGGTGACCTCATTAATGTTTATAAATACGTAGGGCGAGTGTCACAAATTCACAGAACTGTAGGGGTTGGAAGGGATCCTGAGAGATCATCGATTCCAACCCCCCTGACAAAGCAGGTTGCCTAGAGTAGGTTGCACAGGAACCCATCCAGATGGGTCTTGAATATCTCCACATCCACCCTGGGCAGCATGTTCCAGTGCTCTGTCATCCTCACCATGAAGAAGTTGTTTCTCACATTGGTGTGGAACTTTCTGCAATCCAACTTGTGGCTATTGCCCCTTGTCCTGTCCCCACAGGTTACTGAGAAGAGGCTGGCCATCTCCCTTTGTCTCCCACACTTCAAATATTTATAAACATTGATGATATCCTCTCTTCTGTCTTCTCTTCTCTTCTCCAGGCTGAACAGCCCCAGCTCACTCAGTTTTTCCTCACAGGGACGATGCTCCAGGCCCTTCATCATCTTTGTGGCCTCTGCTGGATTCTCTCCAGGAGATCCCTGTCTGTTTTGTACTGGGGAATCCCAGGCTGTTTGAGCCCAGAACTGGACACAGGGCTCCAGGTGAGGCCTGACCAGGGCAGAGTAGAGGGGGAGGATCACCTCCTTTGACCAGCTGGCCGGGTGTTGGCCAGGAATAGGACAAGGGACAATGGGTCCAAGCTGGAGCAGAGGAAGTTCCATGTGAACATAAGGAAAAACTATTTCTCTGTCAGGGTGAAGGAGCACTGGAACAGGCTGCCCAGAGAGTTTGTGGAGTCTCCTTCTCTGGAGACATTCAAAACTCGCCTGGACACGTTCCTGTGTGACCTAATCTAGGTGATCCTGCTTAGACAGGGGGTTTGGACTAGATGATCTTTCGAGACCCTCCCAACTCCTAGCGTCTGTCATTCTGGGATTTATGTTCCGTATGTGCTGACCTCACTGCCCCAGGTCCTTTCTGTGCTGCTGAGTGCAAACTCCCAGGAAATGTCCTTCTTGGAAATGCCGTGGATGTGCTCTGTAGCATCATCCTCCACCTAACAGCTTTTCCAGGGTCTTGAGCCTTGTCTTCTTCTGCCCTCAGCACTGCTGTGTGTTAGCTTGGCAGTGATTTCAGGAGAATTCGGGGCAGACCCGATGAAACATTTACGTTTCCATCCTCACTCTTTTTCAAGGTCATCCTTTCATATCATAGACAGGATGTCAAAATACATTGTCTCATGTTCATTTCTCCTTTGAATATTACCCTTCTGTTTGTTTTAGCCAAGAAAAAAAATATTTCTGAAGACGCAGTAATTAATGTTATGTTTACTGTATGTCATTTGCGAGTACTAGGGATCTGAAAATTGGCTGTGTAAGCTTCAGTTTCTTGAAATACTGAAGGAGTATCCATTATCTTTAAATAAACTTTAAGGGTTTTCTTGATGAGTAATTTGCTCCAGAAGATTTTCTTTTTTAAACTCCCATGAAATACATTTATAGAGCAGTGTTTCAACTCCTGATATTTATAGGACCCTTACAGTGGACATTAACTATCTTCAGCAGCCCGTGTACCATTTATTCCCAGTAACATTACAGGAATAATGGTGTTTGTTTTCTAGGAAATGAGTATTTTTAGTTTCATAATCTAAAGGGGTTTTTAAATATTTTTATGGTTTACATGTTTACTGAGTTGCTGAGAAACAGTGAAATCTGTTGGGAAGTAATCAGACTTCTCTTTTCCTTGTGAGTTTTATTTGAGTTTGGTCTGTATTTCAGAAATCATTATCGTACATATTTTTGTTTAAAATTGGAATTTGATCTGGTCAAATGTGAAACAGCAACACAATTAATTACATAAAAAATGTATATGCTAAAGGCCTGTGGTGTCTTCGTTTAACATTCTGATCACATTCAGATTTTTTACCACTGTATTGACTAGTTAATAATTGTTTTCATAAGGCCAGCAGCTCTCGTAGAGAGGGTTATTTAACAAAAATGAAAATCTTTAGAAATTCAGATGCACCAATCTCTCACTGCTCTGCTCAGGAGCTGGCAGCATGTTTCCAGTCTAACATCATCTTTTAAACCTGTTTCCTCTGCTCCTGAGTGCTTCCTGCAGTACCCACCTGCAATTTGCCTGGTCGTCTCCTTATGTGGGATAAGCAACTGCTATTTTATCAGATGTGTTCCAATACCCTAAAGCAATAAAGTCTGTGCTATTCTGTTATTAGAGTGATAATAGGTAGCTAAAGGCTAGGGAGTCCCTTCAGAAGAAGAAACAAAGAAATGCCTGCTCTGACCTTTAAGTCCAGGTTCTTTCCCCCAAAAAATAAATTTCAGTGAAAGGAGGGGATGCCTGTGATAGGTGACAGAAGGGAAAGATTTCCTGTGTGTTGGAACCATTTAGTGATCCAGTTCTTTGACAGGTTACAGAAAATACCATATTAATTCTTTGAATGGTTTATGTTATGGGTAGGGCTTGGAAAATAAGGTGGTGTGATACCAATGCATGGGAGACAAATGAAAATGAGTGTACAGCTGTATGAAAGTACCCCATAGAAAACACATCTCAGATTTAATTTCCTTATCTCTTACTATTCTCTCCCCCTTGCTCCTGGCTCTCACTTTTGATATCATTAATATCATGGACTTTGTTCATCCCAGGCTAAATGTGGACCTGTCTGCTGGGGTAGGAACTGGCTCTTCTGAGAGGGTTTAAATATCTGCTGCTCCGTTGCCGGATGGTGTGTGAGCCATGTCTCTTGGGTTGGGTTTTGAGTTTTTTTATTGTTTTGCAACCACCCAACATTGCTCTGATCTGCGTTTTTTGTAGCAAAGCAGTGGGAGGTTTAAGGCTACCTTCTGTGGCCAGCAAACTGCACCGTGTGGAGATAGAGCCTCAAGGAAAATGCAAAGCCATGCATGTTTAGAGAGACCATTTGGTCTTCTCCAACACTGTGACAGTGTGATGAAGTCTACAGTTGCCAGTGCAACCATTAAGGAAAGAGCATGGGTGTCACTGTGGGGCACTAAATAAAAAGTAAATAAATTAATAATTTAAAAAAGGGGGCCCTTGCAGCTGGTTATAGTTCATACAGCGCAAAAAATCATGGGGGATCTGGAACTAAAGAAGTACTCCAAGTTACTGTGTTTTGCTATATAACTGTGTAGTTGTCCCACCAAACCCAAAAATTGGCTTCAGAACATGTTAAAGGAGCATGCTAAAGCTCCACAAGAGCCTTCAAAAATACCTTCTCACACCACCCCCCACTTTGGATTCCTAAAGTTAGGCTTGGGGGTTCAATCTGCATTTAGAATTTATATCCTCGCAACAAGGAGGATATAAATTTGTAGGTTTTGTTCCATACTTAGAGATCACTAGATCTATGGGTTTGTAATTGTTATGGCATGTTAAAGGCAAGGAAAATATTTGAGACTTGTCTCAAATATTGCCTGTCTCACCATTACCCCCTCCCTCTCCCCAAAATAGTAAATTTCCCCTGTATGTAAAAATAGATGGAAGGATTTTCTGTTTCTCAGCTGCAAACAAGGAGAAGAGAGTATTATATTGAGAACTGATTGTAGCTCAAGATCAAAGCTACAGATGTGAACTTAAATACCTGAATCATGGGAGTCTAGAGGAAGGGGACAGACTCTTCTCAGTGGTGCCCCGTGACAGGACAAGGGACAAGGGACAACGGGCACAGGAAGTTCCATCTCAATATGGGGAAAAACTTCACTGTGAGGGTGACAAAGCACTGGAACAGGCTGCCCAGAGAGGTTGTGGAGTCTCCTCTGGAGATATTCAAGGACTGTCTGAATGCTGTCCTGTGCAACCTGCTCCAGATGATCCATCTCTCTCTAGCAGAGAGATTGGACTAGATGATCTCCAGAGGTCCATTTCAAGCCTTATGAATCTGTGAACTTGTGCAATTTGGGTCTCTGCTGAAGCAAATAGGGTACGGACCAACTGTCTTTCATGTAGCAAACTTAAACATAGGACAGAGTTTTCATGGCTGGATAAGCAAAGTGTGAAATGAAATGCACTTCTGCTGATGTTTAGGACAACGAACTCTCTTGTGCCACCTCAATTTTTAAATATTTTTAAGGTCTTACACAAGGGAGAGAAAGGAGAAATGAGCTATCCATGTGTTTTTCTGATGTTTGGATAAGGTCTAAGCAAATGTGCTGGGAAGGAGAACAAGGAAGTACCATGGTGGTAGATCTGGTATTTATTTTAAAGAGTGTATACTTAGGTGATCTAAAGTATTTAGCTGTGCTTTAACATGAAATAACAGCTAATTGGCACATTTTAAACTAGTACTAAGTAGCCTCAGTTTCCCTCAAACAAATTGGAAAGCCACAAAACAGATTCCAATGAACAGTTTAAATCATGTATTTGGAAAATAACTCTTGCCTAAACTCATGGTGAGAAGATTTAGCACTAACATGGCTATTTTTCTCAGTGCATGACATAGCTATGAATCTGTCCAATATCTTGCTTTTGTTACAGTACTGGAAAAAGGGGGACTTCTTCCACTGGAAAATTGGCCCAGTGCTACATTTTGGCTATGCAGGATCAGGCAGTGCTGGCATTTGAGATAGTGATAATTTTATGCCTAAAAATGAGTAATTGAACCACTGAGAACTTGAATCTGATGAAATCCTTAGATCACACTCCATCATCTGGTTTTCACATTCTTGTGTATGTGATCATGTGGACGTCGCATCCGCAAGTGACGCTTTTGAGTATAAAGCTGTGTACGTGTGGCTGCACTGCTAAAAAAATGTAAGCAGTATAAAGGCATCTTTAAAATTTCATAACTTCTTTAAACACAAGCTAATTTTTCCTCACTTTGTGTCTTTCAGAGAGACTGCCACAGAGTTATCTGGAACATTACCAAGGTAAGCGACTTTCTCTGTGCCACATTTGTGTATCAGTGTCTGGAAGGTGCTGAAAGCAGGACCTTTTGAGGCAGAACAGGATCTTTTTTTTCCCAAAGGAAAACTGCTGTGATATTGAGAACTGAAGGTGCAGAGAGGAGAACTCACACTGCATGCCATAGACAGACAAATGACTGTGAAGTAGTAGCGCAGCCAAAAACGATACGGCTTACGGCGACGTGTTGAAGTTGCTTTGAGGCTTAGCACAGTTGTGCACCTGATGAGAAAAATCCCAGATGTGGCTTTCTTCCAGCTGTGCAGTTATACCCATTGCAGGTGGTTTGGCTTTTACTTTAAATTTCACCTGAGGGATGAGAGGAGGGGGACTTGGAAGGAGGAGGAGAAAAACACTGTGATCTGAAGGTGTTTTCATTTGGAAGGCAGGAAAAGCGGCTTAGACCAAATTCTTCTATGCTGAGAAAGCTTTTCATAAAATAATAGTACCAGACAAGACTCCCAGGCTGTGATAGAGGTTTTTGAAGAGAGACCTGCCTACATACTGTCAGAGGATGCAATAAAATGCTGTAATCATGCAGATAGAGAATAGGGTGGAGAGAAGGGAAAGGAAAAAAAGACCCGAGATGGCAACACGTCACTTTGCAGAGATGCCTGGTGAGCAAAAGAAAAAAAGATGTTCTCGGTCTTCTTGTGTCTTTTGACACAAGTTTTGCTCTTTGAGGTGCAGGGAGTTTAAATGAGAACATGGTTTGGGGGTTTAGCTATCCTCTGATTAATAGCATTGTTGTAGTCCATGCAATATATAATGGTAAAAAGATACTTCAACAAGAAATTCAGTTTTCTTTAAGCATAGCAATACACACAAGTTATTTCTACTTCTAAGGAAGGCAGAAATGTCTAGCTTGCTTTACAGTGTGTGTGGTATATATGAGTTGTCTTGACTGCGTTGTTAAGCTGTAAAAATGTAGAGTTTCAATATATGTAATGGCTTTTCCCCCTTTGTAACATATCACCTTGTTTTGTAGCTACAAAGTTGTGCAATTTGTATCAGCTGTTTATTTATTATATACCTTTCTTCAATGACATACCATCACTCGATATCCCCAGTTGTGCAAGGAAATATGATGGTAAATTTTTTCCAAGTGTTTGAAGTGCTGACCAATGATCACACCTACCTGACACATAAAAGATTTTATTCATCTTCCACTATTGCAAAGGAATTACAATCCTTGAGACACTAAAGAAAAAAATAAAAGGAAAAGAGATATTCAACAGAGTAGCTGTCTCCTTGATCAGGAATGTCAATAACACTGCTCAGCTGTATCTTTTACTGGTTTTAGTGCTACAATATTTCCAGTTTGACTGCATGTCCCTAATTGGTTAGGTGCTGAATGACTAATATACTGGAAACATGAGGTCCCTGCACCGTGGAAATGAATTCCATTTTAAATTAAAGTTAAAATGAGAGATATAGGTGCTTGAATAAACATCCAGTTCCATAGTTGCCATTAATGATTGCCCAAATGTTTTTTTCTTTAAATTATTATCATAAGGCTTTAATTTCAACTGTGGCAAGATGTCAAAAGGAAAATTCAGATTGTACAAGCAACGTGCACAAGGCACTGTAATTGTGTCATAAATATTAAAGTCAGAGAGCTTGCCTGGATTTAAAATAAATGTTTACAATTGCACACAGGTTGGCTTGTCCTGCAGCCTTCCCAGGGATTCACCTGTTTCTGCAGTTCTCTAAACAAGCAGCTCCTTGGGGATTTTAATCTTATGTTGTGACGTATTAATCTAATAATTTCCATAATTCTTTCAAACTTCAAGCAAACCATTTTGCTATTATGAATTCATAACAGTGAAGCAGTCTAATTTACCCACCAACACCACATCTTCTTCCACCCTCACCCTGTGTCTGCTTTATGGCATATAAAATTTGAGGTGTTGCACCTTAAAGTGATGAAACTAATTACGGCTTACCCATAGTTACTGTGCTGCTTCGGTTCTGTCTGATGGGGCACAAGAAGCCCTCTGCAACCCTAGGAATCTAATCTGTACAGGCAAACTTGAAACCTTTTCTTGGGGCAATAACGGCTTGTGGATGTATTTCTGGGCAGGATTGATCAAGTCCTTTTCAAGTATTTGTAAACCTGGTGAAAGACTTTTTCACTGCACGTGATGGAAGTGTGAGCGGGTGTGTCTGTACTGGGAATATTTTGACTGTCAGGAAGGTTGAGGCACTGGTGGTATTAGTTTTTGTCATTACTAAACAACCCAAAAAACTTGGTAAAAAAATCTGATGTACTGCTTCCGAATACTACATGGTTGAATTAAAGGAGTTACAGATTTGCTCCCATAAAACCCCATAAATAGTCAGAAATTAGAGAATATGTTTAATATTTTTCTCTTCTATAATAACCAAGAGAGGTTACTTACGTTACCCTTTTTAAAAGACAAAATGTAACAATGTATCCTGGTAAATGGTGATTTTTTTCAAATGTAGTAATTTTCCATTAAATACTGATGACTGACCTCTTATTATTCTTATTTTTAAGAGGAAGAAGAAATTACCTTTCATCTTGACACTAAAGAATATATCTCATTGATAGGCAAAAGTAGAAAAATCTGAGTTGGTGGACATCACTTAGAAGGAAAGCTAATAGATTAACTTTGCCTGTAGAAAGATATAAAAATATTCAGTACAATTATATTGTGTCAGTTCTAATTTACCAGTTATTTCTGATGATTTTGGGAAGCTCAGGCTAGAGAAGGAATTGAAAATTTAAACTGAAAATAAGATAAAGAAGCTTTATAATTTTTATGTTAAATGACATTATTATATCTATGAATGTATATTGTTTCTTTTTTTTTCTAAGAAAGGCTTTCTGTGTGCAACAGCACATCAAAGAATGGATCTTCACAAGGAAAACTTTATAATAATATTAAGTTGTTCATTGCATGACCTATTTAGAGTACTCAGATACTTCTTGTTGTAGACTACATAATTAAATTTTAAATGGAACATGATAAAGAAATTATACTGGTGATCTCCAGAGATTTGAATACCCTATTTGGATCTTTACAAGAGTGTAGCAAAGGCATACTTTAAAATTTAATAAAGGTCTGGCCTATTTTTTTTTTTCCCTTTTAGATGTTCTATAGCTGCGATGGCAGTCCTATTTCAAACCGTATTTGTTCTCAACATTACATAGATGATACCTGTGATAACAGACCAGACTAAAAGTATATATAGGAAGAATATAGCTTCACTTGAGAAAACCACCATTTAAATGTGATTTGGGACAATTAATGAATGAAGATAAACTCCTAAAATCTTAAGCTTGTAACCACCCTTTCACAGACCAGCATCTGAGCTCTGCGGTGGAGGGGAGTGGTGAATTAGGGAGGTGGAGTGCTTTGAGCACAGCACAAAGCCCTGCGGGCACGAGGGAAATGATGTTTGGAGGTTAAACGAGAAAATACTCAGCTTCAATATCAAAGGGATGAATTCAGTCTCTAGCCACTTCTGTTTGTTTCTGTGAAAGTTACTTTGTATTTGAAGAAGTACAAATATTTTAAATATGGACCAACCACGTGGATTATTTATTTGCTTAATGGTAGGCTAGTAATGCCAACAGAAGTAAAATTTTGGCTACTTTTCCACTTGTATGTAATGGCTCAATTTTATGTTGTGGCGGGGGCAGTAAAGTTTAAATTGTTCATTCCTTCTCTATGCTGTTCTTATTTATTGTTTTTTTAAAAAATAAAATCAAAAGAATAATTTACATAGATTTTTTTAATAGAAAAAATTGTAGTAATATCTCTGCAGCCCCTGCTGAAATCATGAGCATAACTCAGGAAAACTTGTGTTTTGAGGTAAAGGGCATTTTAAAACTGTCACATAGAATGGGAGGAAATCTGCAATAAAATGTAGTGGCGTGGATATCTTGATGTGAAAACAATTGAGTATGTACAAAATGGAAGTTTAAATCTGTAGTTTGTCTTAGAATCATAATAATTTTAAAAATTATATATTTTAAACCAGTGGCCTGGAGTAGGGTACAAAATTTAACAGAATCACAGAATCATAGAAAGTGTTAGGTTGGAAGGGACCTTTAAAGGTCATGTAGTCCACCTCCCCTCCAGTAAGCAGGGACATCTTCACTAGATCGGGTTACTCAGAGCCCCATCAAGTCTGACCTTGAACATCTCAGGAATGGGGCATCCACCACCTCTCTGGGCAACCTGTCCAGTGTTTGATCACCCTCACAGTGAAGATCTTCCTAATGTTTAATCTAAACCTGCCCTGCTCTACTTTAAAATGCTACAATGCCTTGTTCATTGCTTCATGCCCTTGCTAACAGTTTTTCCCCAGCTTTCTTATAGGCACCTTTCAGGTACTGGAAGGCCACTGTAAGGTTCCCCTAGAGCCTTCTTTTCTCTAAGTTAAGCCAAATTCTCTCAGCCTGTCTTCACATGAGAGGTGCTCCAGCCCTTGAATCATTTTTGTGGCCTCCTGGATGTGCCCCAACAGGTCCATGTCCTTCTTGTGCTGAAGGCTCCACAGCTGGACACAGTATTCCTGGTGAGATCTGATCTGAGCAGAGTATTTTAAGCCCCCTTGAGTTGGGGTTTTATTCTCCACCTTCCCATAAATTTCTATAATAGTGTCTAAGTTCCATTTACTGTAGAGTCTTGCATATCTACAGCATTTTGGAAATATAATTTAAGTACTAAAGTGACTTTAGTACTTTTGAAAAATGTTAACCTGCAACTTCACCATTATTTAAATCTAATGCAACTAAGCTTTTATCTGAAGGGAAAAGAAGAATTGACAACCCACCATATGACAAGCAAAATGAAATCTCTTGATCACTATCTGTCAGCAGTCGTTCTAATACCATTGTGTTAGGGAATGATATGTCTTCCACAGAGCTAAGTACACAAGGTTTTGAATCATTTCTGTCTTGACAGCCTAACCCAAGTAACTACTTGTAAGTACTTGGATGAATTATAAAATCTGTGTGGCTCTGTAGAGTGAGTTAATAAAACATCTGTGAGCATTTTAATTACTATAGATGAAAAGGATTCTTCCCTGACAGTATTAGGGGTATGGTCTAAAGGCCTACCTGACATCTAAGTTGCTGTCTTTACTGGTTTTGCATGGACAGTGGGAGCTGGGGGTAGCTTCTGTGTTTGCTCTTCTGGTCCCCTTCCAGTTGAGGTCTTCTGCCAAGTAACTTCTCTCACAATGAAAACACCAGGTTATACCTTCCCCCCTCACGTTTCATGGACTGTGGATATCCCCTCATGTCACAGCTGCTGCTTGAACACCCACCCACCTATGACATACATATATTTCTGCCAATCTTTACCTTGATATATTTACTGAAGTTTTATTTTACCTTAAATGAATCAGGGATGGGGTGTAGTCCATTTGTGATCCTTTCTTCTAAAGAAGTTCTGCTTTCCACCTCCCAAGTCCCTTCTGAAAACTCACTTTCATTTAGGGGTGTATAAATAATAGGTCAAAAACTGTTGTTCATCCCGGGTGGCAGGCAGAGGTGGCTGATAACATTAAAATCTCTTGAATGTCAAACTATATGCAGCTAACCAGAGTTAGTCTTTGGAAATGATATCATCTTGTATCTTTTCTGAAACCACATCATTAAAAAGAAAAGAAAATGATTCCAGCCCTCGATATTTAAATGTTCTCAAGTCAACAGTCTTAAAGAGCAGGTTTTCCATAATTTGGATGCCTGCCACTTTCTGAAGAAAATTGTTATTTTAAATTGAGACTTGTATTTAACTAATCACTCCCTTAATTTTATTTTATTTTTTTTAATTTCTTATGTTTGAGTTTCTTCTATGTCTCAGATGCTTATTTCTAAATACTGGTGTTTTTCATCAAACCTTTGAGGTGTTTTTCTGTACTGCAAGCAGGACTGCCTCTTACCCATTGTAGGTGCTGCATAGGAATGCCCTGATGCTGTTTTGTCTTTCTGGGGTGCTGTATTGTAAATTACAGTAATTATTTGTGGTAGTAAGGGGTATGATGTCATTGTAAGTGAATCTAGGATTTTTCTTGAGGAAATAATACACAAGTTGTCTCTGAAATATTTCTATTTTTTCTAAGTGAAGCTCCAACATAATTAAAATGTGAGATGGAGTTATTCCTTCTAGTAGCTGTCAGGATTTTTTTTTCTTGTTTTACATCCATTTTGAAATATGTTTTTATGGCTAATGTTAATCTTAAAACTCACTTATGAGCAATCTGATCCCTTTCTGAAGAGACATTTATAAAATCTTAAGAGGAGCCTAAGGAGCCTAGAGGTGATTAACCATATGTGCTTACTGATGACTTGCATTCAGAAATTACGAAGACAGACACCGATGGCAGGATTCACATTGCCTAAATTTAGCTATCACAAAAGTCCTCGATCTAAGGAACCAGGGAGAAAATGAAGGGAAATAGGTGTCTTATCTCAGGACATGGTGAATAACCTTGGGGAATTGTTTTTCTTTTTCCATTGTCTGCAAGTGGAGCCTGGGGGAATAGTATAGACTAGAGGTTTCACCTGATGATAGCTTTAATTTAAGGTGAGTCCTAGTATTCTGAGTTTTATGTGTTAAAGTGCCAAGTGACGTAAGCAGATGCCAACTGGATTTTTGAGGACATTGGCATGCTTAACCTCAAAAAAACTTTCATTATTTGGTACTTAAGTCCTAAATATAGACCCTGGGAAGGAGGGGGGAAAGTCAGACAAAAATGATCGTTGGACTTGATACAGCTCTGACCCAGAAGTCAGTATCGCTTCTCGCAGTGTAGAGTCCTCAGAAATCACAGCTCACAGTCTTGGAACAGCTCCTAATTATACATAGCCTTTTGAGTCTTAAAATGAGTGTGATTCTACGCAGTGACCTGGGTTTTCAACCCATGACCAATTTTCACCAGCAGTTGTGCATGTCTCACAAGCACTAATGAATCTGACAGCGGACCTTTCTCTTAGAAGTCTAGTAGGGCTTTTATTTTTATTCCCTATTGTAAAACTCTAGTGCTAGAGACATCTCCCTTCTTTCCCCCCTGCTGTTACTCACCTATACCAGACTTCCAAGCATCTTTTTAACTTGCCTCACAAAGCATTGCCATCCAAACGTGCCCAATGAGGATAACGTGCAGCAGAAATGTAAGGACTCAGATCTCTTCATTTCCATTCCTGAAGGTGAATTCCGAGATCGTGATTATTTTTATTTATACAGTGCCTAAAGAGTGCTAAATACTTTATGGAACAAATAAAAGATCTCTTGTAAAAAGCACGCATTCCTATAATCTAATTTTAGTCTCAAATCAGGCAGTATGAATGCTAAGCAGCAGGGCTTGAAGAAAAACGGAAGGTATATGAGGGCTACGCTAATAAGATTGAGCAGTTATTTAGGTTCATTATCTGTTCCACTTAATAGCGCTGCAATATCTTACTGGTTTAAGTTAAATTTACATTGGTCTGCAGAGAACACCTGACTGTCACAGGAATGGTGTTTCTTAGGTCTGTTAAAAAAAATGGACCTTCAAACATCAATTTGAATGAAGGTAGAGAAAGGGACCATTACAGGCAAAATTTGTTTTGCTGTTCCAGGATAAGAAACAGCAAAAGAAACTAACTTAAAATACAACCTCTCCCTCCCTCCCTCC
>VXBZ01006768.1:121177-163647 GCA_013399135.1 Heliornis fulica
CGTGTTGAAAAAAACCCTGATGTAAATATACTTTTTGGGGAGGAAGTGTGTATATATAAATATATATATGTAATAAATATATACACATACACACACACACATAAACAAGTATATGTATATATAAATATATGCACATCTGGAGAAGCAGCCCAGCAACTGAAATCAAGGAGTCCTTTGTTGACTTGGCAAAGTTGAGCTTTCCCTCAGTACCTTTGCTGTATAACAGGCGAGGAACCTATCATACATTATGCTGTCTATATATCCTGATGAGATACCGAGTACTGTATCGTATGTTTTATAGTTAGAAAAGAGCTACTGATACACAGGATTTGTTGTCTGTCACCCTTACCATTGGTCCCAGAAGAGCAGTAGCATACATGGGTGTGGTGGTGTCACGAGACCCACACCGATACTCCTGGGACAGCAAAGTCTCCAGTTAAGTGTTCTCTTCAATGGCCTCTGCCTTCTAAGCATCACTTTCATTTATGAAATAATAACTACTGTGACATTTGCAAACAGTTGCAACAATTTTAGTGTTTCCAAAAGATTTGCTGTGAATTACAAGCAAATTCTTAGTAAATTATTTAAAGAGGTTAAAAAAAATCCCAAGAACCTACCACATTCCCCAGTGTTCAAGGTTAACAGTTTATACTTCATCTACATTATATTAAAAACATTTTTACTGGAGTCCATAAACGTTACACATTTTTAAAAGGCAATGATCACAGTGGGACTAGGTAGGTTACATAAAGCCAGACATGAGATCTGCAAGCAGTAATTGGTGACTGTTCTTTATTTTCTGAGGATGCTGACCCGAGATTCTTCCTATGACATGAGGCAGATTTTCAGGTCTGTACCTCACCATTAGAAGCAGGCAGCCCTTAGAAATTTTTCTATGGTCAGCAGAAGACAACCGTGAGCCCCAAACTCGTGCTCAGAGCAGTCTCTCATAGCAGTGCTGTAAACTCTCCTACCAGTGAGGATGTTTTGCTAGTTTGGAGCCACCAAGGACCTACCCCACTTTCTGTGTACATTCTCCCAGTGTATTTTACAAGTTGTGCCCTACACAGCACTTCTACAACAGCAAAGTGCCGGCATGGCGCTTCTCTTAGCTGGGCTATAATGGAATATATTTTTCATTCAGACCCTTGGAATTTTTAGAGCTTTCGTGCTGTTTTCTGCAGAGAACATTTGAGCTTCAGCAAAGCCATGATGTTGTGGAGTGGATGCAAATCATATGTGTTTGCCATACTCTTACCTTACTGAATGCCCATGAAGAAAGAACAAGGGAAAAAAGACATCAGGCTTCCCCCAACACAGACATACACAAATAAATGGAGAAGTGACTATCATCCCTTTCTGACTATTTTCCTTCTGAAATTTTAGATCCTCATGTCACAGTGGTTCACATGCTTAATTTTGGATAACAGTTCTGCTGATAACAAAGTTATTGCACTAGTCAGTGCAATTTTAGTGTGAATATTGCTGCTTACTTATTGCTGCAAAATGAGCATCATCTGGTTTGATCCCAGTTTTGTCACTAAGACTAGAGACAGCTCTACTTGATTAAGCAGGAAGAATATACACATAGAAACTCGGTTTCAGTAGCATCCTCTTGAAACATGAATTGAAAATCATAAAGTGGAAGCCTCAAATAAGGGGCCAGCTGGCTCCTAACATTATTTAGATATACAGTTTGGGTTAACCAAAAGTACTGGACAACTGCAGGTGCTACTGACATTGGTTCAAAGGGCAAGTGGGATTTTCTGAACCAGGCTACTGACTCAAGCTCCTAACAGGTGGTTCTAATACTTAGGAAATCCTCTAGGGCTGGAAGTGCAGGAGCTCATCTTTTAACTAGATGTTAAAAATTATTCCCTTTCTTAAGATTTTTCCATTGTTGGGGGGGGTGGGGGTGTGAGTGGGTGGGTACAGATGCACCTGCACCAGTGTATTCATGGATGCCAAAGGGGCTTTGGCTTTCCGTGTATCAGTTGCTCATGGACTTCATTCCAGGATCACATGGTGAAATAAGCAACTAAGAAGTTTTATTTAACAAAAATGAAATATTATTATTCATGTCATGAGTAATTGAATCCCCAGATGTTCTCATTCTGTATCAATGGCTGAGGACAATATGACTCTAGGTAGACTGTGACAACATGAATTGATTTCTTCTTTCTCTTTTTTTGTTCTCTTCTCTTCTTTTATTTTATTTTTTTTTATTTTAAACCTGCAAAGTGACTGTGGGTTTTTTTTTTAGCTGATTGCTTGGAGTTGACATTACAGGCTGTGCAGCTGTAAAAAAGACCTTCTCGTTTTCATTGAGAGTAAATAAAATAAAATATTGCAGAAATAGCATTGCTTTTCCCCGGTCCTGTCCCTGCAGAAATAAACAGCGATAACTTGGATAAAGCAATTGAATTTGGAAAGACATTCACAAGAAGAGATGGTTGCTGCCAGCACTGAATATTCAGAATGTAATAATAAAAGTAATCATGTCACTAAAAAGCCACCTGTTACTTTCTTCAGTTTTTATCTAACACATAGAGTTCACTTTTTTGTTTCTGAATTTGTAGCAGAGAGAGAAATCCAGCTCTTTAGAAACCTTATTATATGCAAGGTAGTAATTCCTTATTAAAGTTAAGTAGGGAAAGAAACTGCTCGCTAACATTTCTGAAGCTGTTAAAGATGGATGTTTCCATGAAGGAACAGAAGAAAAACTTTTAAGTGCTTGTTAAGGCTTGCACGCACAGTGCATGCAAGCAGTAAGTCTGTTTTGCTGAACTGTGAAGTTGCACTGAGTAATTTCTCTAATAACAGAATAGATATTGCACCTCTGACCCCAGAGGAGCTCTGGGCTCGGCGCAGCAGCCGGCTCTGGCATCAGCAGAAACATGTGCAACCGAAGCACCGGCTGCGTGCTGAGCACTGGAAAGACAAGGAAAAAGGTGACAAAGAAGAAAGTTGACATGAAACTTGTAAATGTTCTGTCTGATTAAAACTTCAGAAAGTGATTAATGATGAAGGTACCTTATTTATTGATTCCCTCCATGACCTATCTGCTGTTCAGAGGAGTGTCACGGTTGTGTCCAGAGCTGTCTGTGTTTGACAGGTACCTCTTACTTCCAAAGACAGTATTCAACCTACTGTGAGCATACAGTAGCAGAAATGTTTAATTAACATTTTGTGTTAGCTTTCTTTTATAGAAATGATGCAGTGGTGGTGGTTTTCCTCTCTGTTATGGAGAATGCCTGTGGAAAAAAGAGTTCAGTAGCTGGAGCAGGAAAAACCCCACAGTATCCCTCACAATAACAAGGCATGTGTAGAAATGGGGAAATATATCATATGAGAAAAATATTCAGTTAAAGCAGCAACTGTATCTTCTATTTCAAAACTTGAAAGGTGAAAAGGAGTGATGTGGTTTAAAGGGAATATTGATTTGGCTGAGCTACGCACAGACTCATGCCATAACCCCAGTACTCTCTGGTCTCAGAAATTCTTCGTACTAATGCAAGGGGTTTAGATTGATTGCTTGAAGTTTTTTTCAGTAAAAACAGTGAGTCTGATGACTGACAAATACTAAAGGTGATTAAAAAAAATTACTTTAAGGACTTAGAAAACAATTTCTCACTTGTATTTTCTTCAAGTGTTGCATAGTTGGAACAAGGCAGTGGGATCCTGTACCTCACTTCTTCTGCCTTCCATTTTATCTTGTGGGTGGTTGACTTTCTTCAGCAGCCCCATCAGGTAATGTGACATAAATGGGATATAAATTCCCAGCATTAATTTGTCTCACGGTGCTAGGGACATTTGTAGATATTCATTTGAGGAAATTCTGATTTCAGGCAGATGTTGAAAATCTGGCAGTCAAGTTTGGCTTGCTATCCTAATGCAGGATTTCAGATTTTCATCTTAAGTAAGTGATATTTTGTTAACTTGTGGAATGCTGCAGGGTATTGGTAGTGGGTTCTGAGTAACAGAAAACATGTGGCAGGAGCTGTTGATATTTACAGTAATGTTAGAGCTGTTGGTCAGAAGGAAGCCAGTGGTTCATCTCTTCATCTGGTATTATCCAGCAGCTGTTTGAAAGCCAGGCTGGCAAAGTGGAGAAAAGGCAGCTGTGGAAAGAAATATCTACAGAAGAATCATATCAGCCCTTGCCCAAGCCTATTTTCACAGAAATAAGAAGATGCTTTATAGCATTGTTTTCTATGGGTTTTAGGATTATTACAACTGCTTATATTCCACATTTCAAGAGATACAGATGCCCAGTTTTCTGACTTCCAGCTGTAAGGCTTTCTTTGACTGCACCAAAATAAAATCATGTTTTCTTTTGTAAATTCAACTTTGGATTAACTTTATTCTGTGGGACAAAGCACAGATTTAAAGAATTATTGTTAGGGTTCATAAAAACAATAAATAAGGAAACAAGGATTACCAATAAATAAGGAAAAGCCCCAAATTATTTTCTTTTCCTTTCTTCTTCTTTCCCAGTATTCCATATGCATCAAAGCTTGTCTCTTCTGACCTTATGAGATTTATGTCTCTATAAATCTTACGGTGAACTGTCAATAAGAAAAAATCAAACTGTCCAAAGCAAAAAACCACACAAAACAAAACAAAAGCCCAAAACCTCTGCCAAGCCCATCTTTGATACCATTCTGCCCATGTAAGAACCTCCCAGAGAAACGAGAGACAGTTGCACGTGATATTCCTTCATCCAGTACTGCTGGCGCAATGCTCACCAGTGGGTTGCTGCTCTCAGGCATGCCATGCATCAGTCATCTTTTGCTTCTCTCACCATGTTTTTTAGTCTTCCTTACATCCAGAAACTCTGAAAATGTGCTTTCCAAATCAAAACCTGCTCCAACCACCAGTGCTTCTTACTGGTATTTCCTGGTTGAAAAGAAAAAAAAAAAATAAAAAGAAAGATTTTTTTTTTTTATCCCATATCCCATATGTGCTTTTTTTTTCTGAGACTTGATAACTGAGATATGATTTTGTAATGGAAAATCCCCCAGGGAAGTGTGCAGATGTACCGTGGAAAGATACTGACACTTTGTGCTGTTTAGTAGGAAGGGTATGAACACTTTCTCCCCCCTTTAACAGGAAAAAAATTATTAAAAAATAGACTCATGTCTCTTGGAAAACTCCTGAAGATACGTCCAAGTGTTGGTTAAGCGAGGTACATTCAAATGGGACTCTATAACACATGAAGATAAAATTTGGAAAAGATCCCTGATCAATGATGATATCACTGTCCCCTTTCTTTCAGCAAAGTCTGTAGCATTTTGAATTTTAAGTGAACACTGCAGCTAGGGAACTTCAGTGAGATGCTACTGAAGGGGGCTATTGATGGCATGCTCCATATTGGAAAGCTGTCTTGTTATTGAATGCAAATGTGACTCAGATATGTAAATTATATTCAAGATTTCATCACTAAGTCTTTCATATATCTAGAAACTATCTTAAAGCATTTAAATAAAATGTTAATTGAAAGTATGAAATGGTGTTAGGAAGCTCTTTCAAAGAAAGCTTCAATTCCAGGCACGTAACAAGGAAGCAAGCACTCTGATCTAGTCAAACAGAACCTCCCATGGTAAAAACCTATAATTGTTTTAAAGTTCTCTAAAAACCTACATCTCTGTTCTCATCTCATCCCACACACTGTGATACTCCTTATGTTCCTCACTCTCCTCTCTGAGAGCTGACTTTCTTTGTAGCCTTCTCCCACTCCCAGCGCGCTGCCTTCTCTCACCTCCTACGCGTGGAGCTGCCTCCTGCTGCCCATACAACAAGCACTTCTCTACACATCCTTTTCCTTTCCTTGAGCTTGTCTGCACCGAATTCCCCATGAAACCTTCAGGGTGCCTTGCCCTGCATCAAAATCCAGAGGGTGAACTTTGTTTCCAAACTCAGGAAAGCTCGATAGTATGCCAAGCAGTGAGTGTAGATCTTCTGAGAGCAATCATCAGATGGTGCAAATGACTGATCTTTACATTTAAAAATAAAACCAAGACTATTTTAAAGACTAAAGAGCGAGTGGTTGAGCTAGGCTGCATCCCTCTGGTGCTTATGGAAATGCTTTCACAAGTGGCAGGGAAGTTCTCAGCAAGGGTGACTTCAGTGGTTCAGCTTCAACCAACCCAGGTCCAATTAATCAACAAAAGATTGAAATGAGTCCTAAGAACTAGAAGTGCAGGAACACAGAAACACAACCATCCCTTTCTGGAGCTCTGCTTTTGATTGTCACTCCTTACCTACTCATTAAGCAGGGGGATATGGGCGGCATTTGCTAAGATACCTTCCGATCTGCAGATGGTCTGCAAACAGTGACAGCAGCTGTTCCAAAAGCAAGCATGAAGGGAGGTATTGCTGCTGCTTAGCTATGTTTACAAATTTGTAACAAGACTACTATTTAAAGTATGTTCTTTTGTGCCTGCACGCAATATGTTATCATCTAAATGTTGCTGGATTGATGGAAGGCATTAAAAGGGTGGAAGGCATCAAAGGGATGCAGAACAGTGAGTTTTCTCTGCTTTGGAATGGTTTCTTTCTTCCAGAGCTTGTGTGAGTCTCGTAAGTTCGGGCAGAGGTTGCATGGATTAACAGTCTAACCTGCAACTTGCATTCCCATGACTGGGGGAAAGGAGGGCAGCCACATGATAGTGCTCAGCTGACAGGAGTTTACTGGGCAAGGCTGAGGGAAAACACTGAAAGGCAAAAAATTAAGTTGTAATAAAGCTTCTTTTGATGGTAGAGGAAAATTGCAAGCTTTGAATGACTTTTACTATCTTTTGACAAACCACTTACATCCATCCACAGGCTGAAGGAACCCATGCTATGCCTCAGGGAGACCATTGGAGGAGTGGGATGCTCTTGCAGCATCCCAACCTTCTCCACAAGCAGAAGCAACTCATGCAGACTGTGCTGCTGTAACTGCAGTGCCTCATGGCTGCAACCAATGTGCACAACCCATGCAGGGAGCACCCAGCTCTTGAAGCTGTCAGGACCTTATCAACCCAAAATGTACATAAGGGGTGAAAACTCATGGTATTGCCACGCTCTTCTAGTGGAAGCTTCTCTGTTTCAGGGTATTCTTTCTATTGTGCTTCACATAAAATTGTTGCCACTGAAGGTGTTTTCCTGCTTTACAGTGCATGTATGAATGGAGGTTTCTGACCAAGTTTTTCTACAGGAAGTGTTCATGGAAAAAAGTTGTTTTTTTGGTTTTTGGGGTTTTTTTTTTAAGAAAAAGATGATAGATGCATGTAATAAAAATTTAAATGTAAAATCTAAACTTTTGGATAGGGAAGTGAAAATCCAAACTGCCTCATTTCCATTGGAAACATGTTGAGTTTCCATGTGGTTCCCTGCTTGCATGACTCACTGCTGGTGTTTGTGTTATTCCTACTTGGCTTTAAACAGTTCTCCACCTTCTCAGGTGAAGGGATTCATCCCACGGTCCTTTACGGATCCATATTGGAGTTAGATGAATCATTCCCGTCTGTTTTCACTGCTGACTTGAAGGACACCTACACAACAAGGTTCTCATGGAAAAGTCCATGTTGGAAACAGGTGAAGTAACGGGGGAAAAGTTTCACTGTTGCTCTTGTTGTCATTTTAGGGACATTGGGACTACAATTCTCATTTTGTTGAAATAGCACACGACAAGGGAAAACTGTAGTGATGTGCCTGTCTCAACAATGGTACCACACAAGTTAGGCTGATGGATTAAAGATTATGGTAGAGCAAGAATGAGCGTGGCTTTGAGCATTAGATGTTAATGAATGGATAGTAAAATATATTTAATTATCTTTCTGGGAGGGAGTGACTGTCATTTCTTGATATTGCTTGCATGTTGGGGAGCAGAACTAAAAAAAACACATTTAAAAATTGCACCTTGATGAACTGGTTTAATTAAAGGTCAGACAAATGTAAATGGCAGAAAAAGAGCTGATGTAGATGTTTTGAGTTTGTTCAGATTGGGTATGGATACAGAAAGTTCTACATGTAGGGCTGAAGGTTTTGCTTGGGTTCACTCACAGGGGAAGGTGAGGGTACTGTAGCTATTATCTCTTAGGGGAGGTAGGAGAATCACAGATTCGTCTGGGTTGGAAGGGACCAACCGCCCTGACACAGGCAGAGCCACCACCCTCCACACATGGATCTAGACAAGGTTGCCCAGGGTCCCATCCAACCTGGCCTTGAACACTTCCAGGGTTGGGGTATCCACCACTTCTCTGGGCAGCCTGTTCCAGCACCTCACCACTCTCTCTGTGCAGAACTTCCACTGATATCTAAACTTTCCCTCCTTTGGCTTCAATCCATCCCCCTGTCCTACCACTCTCTACCCTTGTAAAAATTCAATTCCACTCCTGTCCATACGCTCACTTCAAGTACTGGAAGGCTGCAATGAGGTCCCCCCCCAACAGCCTTCTCTCCTCCAGGCTGAACAAGCCCAGCTCGCTCAGCCTGTCCTCATAGGAGAGGTGTTCCAGCCCCATGATCATCCTCAAGAAAAGATTGTTGTTCTCTGTAAAGCCAAAACCCCAGTTTCCACAAGACCGTTCGTGCATGTACTGTAGTTTACATCTGCTCTGCTTAAATTTTCCCATGTTCCAGTCTGCTGTCACCCTCCCTAACCTTTGGATACACCTGTGTAATCAAATCAGAAAATAAAGGTCTATCATTTAGTTCTCTTAATACCCTCGGACAGATTGCTGTCTCATTAGAAAGGCTCAGCAAAGTAATTCAGGAATGGTTAAGCGCTAATAAGACGCTGTCTTTAAAAATGGATTGGCTGAGTGGAAAGTCTGGCAGGTCCCCAGAATGAATATCTGGCCACAGGCTGGAATTATTTCCATGCTAATCTGCTTGGTATGTTCAGAGGATCTACTTGCATCTTGTGGAGGGGGAGGTTTGGAGGCTGCTGACCCATGAAGAGACCCCATCTGTGGATGCAGCTTGCTGCAATGAAGTCTGGTGGGTGGCTCAAAAGTTTGATGATTTCTGCAGCTACAGACCATGAGCCAGGGCAAGTCTGTGAACAGAGGCATATTCTGCATATGCCCAGACCTGAACTGTGTTTGCATTTCCCTAGGGTGATGTATGGGTTCTATGTAGGTCTGTTTGCTGTGCTGAAGTGAGCTGTCAGAGCTTATCACTGTAAATTTACTTTTTCTATGCATCTTGGTGAGAGGAAGCTTTGGATTTCAGAAAAAGAATGGCAACGAGAGAGCTGACAAAATCAGATGCTGTGTGCTTCACTGAAAAGTGACTGGGCACAGCTCTTTAAAATACGGGATTTGCAGTTGTACAGAATTGATCTGGAAGAGATACAAATTCCATCCAGACTAAATTCAGATTGAGACTTAACATGCAACTCACATGGGCACCAGCTAATACACCAGCCAAATTCACTCCATTATTAAGTTAAGAGACTATCAGCTGACCCTCATGAAATGTATTAACATAATGTCAATAACGTGTCTTTTTATAGGAAGGTGTTGAGGAAATGCAAGCAGAGTTTGTAACATGGTACCACGCTTCCAGCGTGGCTCGTTTCTCATTTCACAAAGCTTTATGTGATGGATCCATCTGTTCCCAGGAGACGGGAGTGTGTTGATGCCATTTTCATGGGCGACTTCATTTCTAGTTTGAAGCTTTCTGAATACTCTGGAACTTGCCTGGGACTTGGTATTCATTGCCTGGGGCTAACTATTGCCAAGACACACCACAGAGCTAGCAGAGATTGCCTTCACAGGCTGGGTGGGGCCTTTACTTAACTCAATCAAGGCTCATTAAAGCTTCAAATCTCTGAATGCACATTCAAAATTGAGTGACAGGAACTTCTGGGAAAGTTTTGTTGAAAAGCCTGGCATAACTGAGTAATTATAATATAGCAGTACTTCATATGCAACTTGATTGTCACAGCCCGTGTCAAGAGAACTCATAATTTCTGAAGGATAAGACCATATGTTCCAAAAAGAGCTTTCAGAATGTGGGATACTTGTTTTGCAAGTTTGTTTTTTTTTTTTTCTTTTCATAAAAAACCCCGAAGTGTTATGAAATGAGATTAAAAAAATCCCCCACACTTAATTAAACAAATTTTCCAAGAAGAGTCCCCAAGCCTGTTGGATAAGCATGTTCCAATAGCTGTGGTTTATGATTAACATATAGGTGTAAGCTGAAATAAAATGTTGCAAGGATAGTTGAAAAGACATTGTTACCCTAAATATAAATCTAAAAATGTGTAAGAATACTTTTTTTTTTTAATTTGTTTTTCCACCTGTACATTCTAATCCAGTAGTTAAGCACCTCTTTGTGTGAGATGACAATCACCTTCCTGGCAATAATTGGCCCCTGAAACAAATTATGTCCAGAAGAGTCCATCAAATGTCCAGACAAATTTGTGTGTAGCAAGTGGAAATGCTGAATGCTGTGGTTTGCATCAGTATTGAATATAAATATAGGTGACTTCATCATCTTCCATTTTAAGCTGTATTTAAATCACCTGTATTGTCCTGAAAACTTCTTGCATCTTGAATACAATGTGGAAAGGTACCTTGGGCATCACTGGTGTTTAAAAGTCGGAACTGAACCTGAGCTGACATTTCTGAAGACATAAGAAATATTAATAATTCTTCTCCAACAGGAAGGAACAGTATTGACTAACAAGACCTCACTGTGTTTTTTTGAGACCCTGAATATACACTGTAGGTATATTTTTAGAATGTAGATTTTATTTTCATTAGCAATAATATTCCAATAATAGGGTTGTAAAAGCCAGCTGGAGTCAGGTTGGTGGGTTGGGATACTTTTATTTCCATTAAGGGACAGGCACATAGGGAAATGTGATTATTACCCCAAGAGATTATAATATCCATAGTCACAAGCACAATTTATCGGCTAATTAAGGATATCCTTGTAAGATTTCATGATATAATTTTTTCCAGCGTTTCATATTGAACAAAAGTGCCATACAGCATCCAATCTTTGCTTACCTAGCTAGCCAATATTTTCTTGACCTAGCTGGGAGACAGTCACCATCTTGTCTCTGTGTGCTCAACCTCTTCATTTGCACTGATGCCTTCCTTTAGATGAGGCTAGCATCACATAAACTCCACCTGTAAATGTACCCACTTTAAATATGTGGAATTTTCTAGGAGTTTTAAATTTTACCAGTTTTCTTAACACTGCATATTCAAAATATCCTCTCATCACTAGGTTCCTTGTGGATACTTAGGAAATAAATGACATTTACCTGTACTGGAAAGGATCTGTGCAGATTTGGTATTTGTTAGGCTTGTAATGTTTGCTAATCCATGGTTCTCATGAGTATTGATTGAGACCCAAGATGAATCTTAAACAACACGTTGTAATTGCATATTGATACCAACTCTGCAGATGTCCTATGTGGGCCAGTCATTCAGTGCTTTCTTTATGGTCAATAGACAAAGCCAGGTATTTTTCCAAATTACTTTTCCCAAGGTAGCTGTTTAAAATAGGTTTTATGGATTACTTCTGTTGTTTCTTTGGAGAAAAAACAGGCATTACCACACAGAGAATCCGACTTACTGATTCAGGTGTGGCCACCTTCTCTGAAGAGATCTAAAGTAATATGAAATAGTTTATACCAGCTTGCTCCATGATTCTTTATGGGGAGAAAACAAAAAATCCTTCCATAAATCCTTTGCATTATGCTGTCTGACAGAATAAATTCTAACGGACTGACAGATGCTGAAAAGATCACCCATTTTCCATGATCTGTCAAGTTAATTAGACAGACTCTGCCTAAATTCTTTTTATGTTCCAAATCCCAATGATTTGGTTGCCTGAGTTTTGGCTGGACAACTTGCAATGTCTGCTGCAAACCATCTTGTCTGTAAAGGCTTCACTGACTGGTGTTAAGAACAAACTAATTCTGCAGAGTATAGCCTCCATCAGCAGCTCTTTGGTAAATGCTAATGAGTAAGTACCAAGAGGTGTTCCAGAAGTGATGTGAGCTGACTCCACTTAACAAAATACCCACCTTTTTCTCCTAGTTTTAGCTTGTCCCAGTCCTCATTTCCTAATCTAGGCAAACCACAAGAGAACTGTTTAGCTAATGAATGATTGAAAAGTATGAACACCGAATTCAATAAGTCAAGAAGAAAACAAACATAAAACCCCACAGAGATAACAAAATGTATGCTTAAATGCATCATTCAATTACGCTGCTCACTCTTTGCTTCCCATTACACTCTCCTTTGTCAGTACACAGTGTATCTAAATGGCAATCTTTTTGTGACAAGAAACTTTCCTTCATGCCTTTACCTGCTGGTGCAGAACACTGTTGGTACTTTGCATATATCAAACAATAAAAAAAACCTGATCTCTAGCAACATATGAATTGCATGATGGTTAGTGAAGCTTCTCGGAATTTTCCCTACCCAGCACTAAGGTAGCCACCAAAGTCTGCAGATTTGGACTGTGCTCATCCTTAGGAATGAGAAAAGCAGTTAGTGGGTGTTAGTTCCTTAAGTCACCACAGGCCATAGAAGCCACAGAAGGATTGTGATCGATACATTTATTCTTTGGGTTTTTTAGTCAGCCAGGAATCATATTGCTATTACCTGCTTTAAATTGTTTGTCCCTGAGGATGTGAGTTGTACTGGGCACACTATATAGGCTTTTCTTCCTTGAATGTTCCTAGAAAGTTGGTTTGTCTGCCTGGCACAGACAGACTCTTCTGCCCAGAGATCACCCACAGAGTGAAGCATAAAGTTCCCCTTGGCTTGGAAAATGGAGCCAACTGCTTTGTCTTGTCTCGTTCATAGCAGGTTTTTTAACTACCTGTATTGCGAATAAGTAAAAGGCAGAGCTAATGTTTGTATTACGAGGCTGCATGGCACTAATGCTGCTTGGGATCTGAAAATCCTCATTTTTCAGTGTACTAGCATCTGAAAATGATTGTATGATTCTCCAGAGACTTCGCCTGGATATTGCAAGCAGATGTTAGAAAAAATCTGAAAATGGATATTTGTATTGATGAGTCCCATCATAAAAAGATAAAATAAAAAAGTCATTACCTTTGCATTGCTGTGTAGCTTCAGATGATGAAATGCAGCAGTTATTATGGAAGAAATGGTCTTTTTGCATCCTCCAGCTATAATCTATTGCACATGATTAACACTGAGAGTCTTTACTAATTAGCTTTTATGGTCAAACAGTTTTCCTGAAGTTGGTTTCAAAGAAATCAAAATTAAACTCCTTATAGCTCTGAAAGATAGAATTATGGAATATGAATGCATAGATAATCTTTACAAGCTAGAGGAAAATGATCGTTGAGCAACAAAAGCTATATCAAAAGACCAAATAATATCTCGGGTATTGCAATGTAGTGTGAATGGATAAGTGATGAATCTGGGTTTTTATAAATACAATCTAAGTAGGTTGGGGGATACACAGAGTTATCTTTTGTCTGATAGCATGTATTGATAGAACTTTACATACTGGTGCTGTGAATGCAAGTGGTATAGAAATGATCGGAGCAAGATTCAAAACCACTCCTTACTCATCCTTGTAAGATTAAAAAATACAAGAATAGGTTGTGAACAACTGAATTTATCTCCTCAGAACTGCTACAAATCAAAATGAATAATTCCCCCCTACACTATTTCCCTCCTTAGTTTCTCTTTGAATTGTTTTGTTCATTTGCCATAACCTCAAAATAAAACACTGCTTTGACTGACTTCATCCTGCAGTGTTGTGCTGTATCATCTATGTGTAAGTGTAATGACGAAAGAGCTGGGAGAAGATGCTTACACTGAAACATGGTGCTTCTTTTCCAAGTCCAACCGCCTTAATTTACCTGTGTGTTTGTGCAGATAAGCTTTACTAAACTGTGGCCCAGTAAATATCCTCTCTTCAGTGAGCCTGTAGCAATTACATTTCACAGAAGGAAGGGGAAGCATTGGATTTACTGCAGTTTTCAAAACAACTTAGTTTTATAGCAGAAAAAAACGTTTAAGCATTTAGGGGCTTGTATCCCAGTTGCTACCAATAAATTGCTGCCTCCCAGAAGATTTAGCAACCCAAGTACTTTTGAAAAACCTGTCATTGGCTCATGGAATTTCATAAATCCCAACCATTTGATTTTTTTTCATACTAGCAAGTGGATATCTTAATTTTCGGGGGGACTATATTCTCGGATCAAGACCTTTGTAGTGGACAGTGGAGACAAAACCAAAAACAGGTCCAAAAAGAAACCAAAAACAGGTCCAAAAAGGCTAGAACCCGTGATTAGTTTAATGAAATTTGTCCTATTTCTGTATCACTGATCCTTTCAACAGGATAACTTTATGTCAGAAAGATTCATAAACAATTATTAGAGACATGCACAAAAGAATTTCTCATAGGTTGGTGCTTTTTTCTGGGTAATATCATAGGAAGGTTTCCTCTCTGCTAAAGAGATTTTTGCAGTTCTGTTATGGTTAAGACATTTGAGATTCCCCAAACACTGCTTTTCTTGGTCCCATTGTTAATGTTTGCCTAATTAAATAAGAGGGTGAAGTTGAGGATCATGCAGCCCTAGGCTAGACTATGCTAGCTCTGAGAACCTGCGAGAATTTAGCATTCTCCTGAAATAGCACAGGATAACTATCAGATCATTTTGTTTTAATTTTGTCCTCTTGTGCCTGGGTTTTATGTGGGTTTTGTTGCTTTTTTAATATGGTTTTGGGGAGTGGGTTGTACCTAGTCATAGGAAATACCTGGTGTCATTGTTTAGGAATAACCACGTAGATAACGGTAGGATCTTGTTCATTGAGAGAAGCATCAGACTGAAGGCATTTAAGGTCATAAGGTGTGTATAGGCAATTGATGTTTTCAATGTGTCTTACCATTTCCAATTAGCAAGTAACCTTTTGTGCAATCTCCACAGCCTGCTGAGATTTTTCTTTTTTTTTTTTTTGACATTGCCAACATAGACCAATTAAATGTAAAACGGCCCTTGATTTTTGAGATGCACCCTGTATTCTAAAGGTACACAGATGATTCTCTTTTTCTATTTACTATCCTGTGATAAATGCATTGGCTCCTTGACCAGATAAAAGGATGTGAACCCTTGGAAATGTAACAAAGGGTTAAATTAGAACATGGCCCAGATGCACTCCATTAATAAAAGAAAAAAAAAAAACCAACACACCACTACTTCAAGTGTTGGAAGAAGTTTTTTAATGCTTGTAAAATAGGTTCCATTGCTCAGGAGACTTAATTCAAGAAAAGGAGCTGGCCCCATTATATCATTAAGAGAATCCACTTCTTATTTACAAGTTAGGATTAATTTTTACTGAGGCTTAAATGCTATAAACCCCTGTTGTGTGGCAGAGACTGTGACATTCTGTTACAGGTTAATTTCTTTCCTCGCAAATTAGAAAATAGTGTGACTTGCAAAACAGGGGGAGAGAAAGGGGAAATATGCCAGCAGCTGTGCTTAGACTTTTTTGCCTTTTGGCTTCTTTCATTTTCTAGTCTGCTGCACTTCTTCTTTCAGTGATTTGGATCCTGGATGCCAATTTAAATTTCCAGTGCATTTAGTGTCCTACAACACCAGGGGATTGAAAAGAGAATTAAGAATGTACATGGCATAAAAAAAGATGATCAATTTTTTTCTCCATAGTCCTTTTTATCTTTTTACCTCTCTGATCACTGTGATAACAGAATCTAGTAAACTACAGACACAAAAAGCTGGTGGCATGTTTATTTTGCAAAGGTGAGTTTATAACAGGAACTAGAAGGGGCACGCTGATCGCTCACAATCTGTAGAGGGCTCTTTCACAGATCAACAGACTATAAGATTGCTTTCCTGGATATGAGCCACTGATGGACCCATACAGGCTAGTAAGAGTCATGTAAGAGTCTTTTATCCTGTCTCAGCAGGGACATCTTCCCCATGGGCTTCAGGAGAGAGTGTTTTCCTAGCAGCGGATTTAACAGGGGGGAGAGGGGATGGAAAGAAGATTAATGCTTCTGCCAGTTCCCTGCAAGTTCACAGAAAATATTGGCTAGAGCAGGAGTGGCCCGACTCCATCATGCTCTGGCCTTTCTGTGTGCTTAGAGTGGCATGTTTTTAATCAGATGTGAAATATAGCTTTAGCAGGTCGAATGGATTAGCCTTCCTTGTAAGTAATTCTGTCTGCTTTAGTCAGGAGTGCAAATTTAAAAAAATTTTTTTAATGTTTCACACTTAAGGTTGTCGTCTCTAAGTTCATCAGTGTAATGGGTTTTTGGAGTTTTTATTGTTAAAGTTGGGAATCATTTAATAACTATATCTAATTGAGCTTCAAAGTATGTGCAGTGAAGATGGCAAGGTAAGAAACTTCTCAGCCCATCATAAAAGCTTGGAAATGCTTGAGACAAACAGGGTGTGATCTGTTCCTTTTTTAATACTATACTGAGATTGTAGCACTTGTAAATATTTAAGTTTTCCTTGCTTTGGGCTTTCAACTCTGCATACATTTAGGAAGTTAATATCCTTATATTCAAAAGCCTGAAAATCTGTTCATGACAATGTAGATAACCGATTTCCTTCCTAGAATGCTGGTTGTTAGTTATCAGCATCTCATCGGTCTTCCGTTCTTATACAGCAGTTATCGAAGAACTGGGGGATTTTCAGCTACCTTATTTCTGGGCCTCTGAATCAGCTGAGCCTCTAATAAAGTTAGGCTGTTCATATCAAACCATCCCTTATCAGTAATGTACTTTGAAAGCTGTTCTATCTGGTTAAATCCAAGTGAAATAATAGACCTCGGACCTGTCACATCCTCAGGCTGTTCTAAAGTGTTGTTGCTCCACTGAAACAAATATTTCAGGTGATTTCTGTGTGCCAAGAAATTGATGTAAATATTAGAAATAACTCTAAAAATAATTTGATTTTCAAAGAAACTGAAGTTTTTATATAATAATCACTGCCATACTTTGGTGCCAGATAGGGTGTGATATTACTCTCAATTTTTCTTGCAGCACAGGATTAAAATAAGTTAATTTTTTTTGTAGTATTTGTGATTACCTTTTACATTTTTACTCTGTGTTTTAATGTGTTGTTTAGACAAGTTTCTAGAGGTTTGCTCATTTCACTAAGTTTGGTTATAAAAATGTACACTTTTTTTAAAAATCAAACAAAACCAAACCTGGAAACTTTTAAAGCTGTTTTTATAGAAATTAATGGGATTAGACTAAGGAGAGACAGCAAAATAAAAATATATTCAAAGATTCATATACTGAACCAGGTCTCTGAAGTACTCTTTCAAAACAAATTTAATTATGTTCACACTGAAGTAGAAAGAAAATTTTAATAACCTCTTCAACAGAAACCAACATTAACCTCTCTGAAGAGCAGGTCTTATATGAATACCATTCCATCAGTGCCATCATGTTGTAATTCCTCCTCCCATGCTTCAGGAGTCAGAAATGTACAGACAGCAAAAAATTACAGCAGTCAAGACATTCTGCAAAATTTTAAACAGTGGAGCACAGGGTAACATGGTACCTCAACCACATACCATTGGACTAAAAATGTAAGACATCATCTTTTGATTTCTTTGAGGATTGTCTTTTAGTCATTGTAGTTTCAGAAAATACATTGTTTACTGTAATAGGTTTTATTTTGTTTTAAAATAAAAATCAGTATTATTGCAAAAGATGTTAGAACCAGGTCCTCTGGTTTGCATTCTCAATGTCTCAAACATTATGATTTTGTAGCATTTCTATTCCTCTGCCTGTCTGTTAAGAAGGAATAAGACTCAAAGGATGCTCATGTCTTCTGCCTTTTTTTTTCTTTTTTAATTTGAATATTGGTTCAAGGCCATGTTTCTGCAAAGCATGTCAGCATTTGTTTAAGTCTCACTGACTGTAGAGATGAGTGCAGTGTTTTGAGAAACTGAGGCCTCTGAAGTTATGTGAAAATAGTATATCCTCAGTATAAACAATATCTTGCGTTTTATCTGATTAGTGATGGGCTATGTTGTTTTATTTTTTCTTTTTAAAGCAAGTGCCATCATTTATAACCATCCATGGACCTATTTGGATAGTCAGTGGACAGCAAACAAGGCATGAATCTGTTGGAAAAATCATTTGGCTCGTGTAGTCCTCTCTAAATATAACTCCCTGATCAAAGCACAGAGTGTCTTTTGTAAGTCCTATCCAAAACAGATATTAGATGAAGAATATACCGAAGCCTTCAGATTTTTGATGGTGCCTTTTCAAAGGCATGCCATCCTGAATGTAGCATCATGTGATGCCGTTTGAACTGAGCAAACATCTTGCCTTCAACTTCATGCCACTCTACAGAGATAATTGTATATACAGCTTAAAACAAAACCCCTGAAAAACACACCACAAAACCAAACAAAAAGCATCTTCAATTAAAATGCTGGGGACTTTTGAAGGCTGATGGAGAAAAGCAGTTGCAGTGCTATGTCTTAGCAGGTTTTTATTTTATTATTATTTTATTATTATTTATAGCAACTTCTGGACATAAATAAACATAAATTTCCTCAGGGTTCTGTAGTACGTTCATAAACATAAGGGTCCTTGCAGAGGAAATGGTATCCTTCTGAAATGACAGTTAATAAAAGCAATTTTTGATTTAGCTGCTAACCAGTTTATATTGTAACAGGGTCTTTCAAGTAACTCTTACTTTTTTGAGGAGAAGTACAGGTGTAGGCATGAGAAGCATATGATTAAACCCAGGAAAATTCTTAACAATTACTAATCGAGTTAATTGAAATTCCATTGACATTTCATTGTGTTGCTTTTCTGATGCTGTTGTTTTCTAAACCAAAAATATTGGAGTTTTTCAAAATATTAGAGAATAGAAGGCTCCAGGAAGGTCTTATAGAGGCCTTCCAGTACCTGAAGGGGCCTACAAGAAATCTGGGGAGGGACTTTATAGATGGACCTGTAGTGATAGGACGAGGGGGAATGTTTTTAAACTGGAAGGGGGTAGATTTAGATTGGACATTAGGAAGAAATTCTTCCCTCTAAGCGTGGTGAGGCCCTGGCACAGGTTACCCAGGGAAGTGATGGCTGCCCCCTCCCTGGAGGTGTTCAATGCCAGGCTGGACGCGGCCTGGAGCAGTCTAGTCAAATGAGAGATGTCCCTGTCTATGGCAAGGGTGTTGGAGCTTGATGACCTTCAAGGTCCCTTCCACACCTAATCTTTCTGTGATTCTATGATTCTGGGAGTGCAAAGACTGGAGGGAGGGGAAGTGATGAACCACGAGGCTTTCCTACTAGCGCGCATTGTAGGAGAGGGGGCTGTGGGGGAGAAAGCTGCTGTTCCTGTAAAACTGCCACAAACAGCGCTAATTAATACACTGATTTTAGAAGTGATGTAGAGGACTTGTATAGACAGAATTAATTATTAAAATATCCTTCAAAACACAGTTTCCAAGGTGCTTTGCATGATTATAATATGAACCTGCCCTACAAAGAAGTCATAGATCTCAGATTGGATTCAGACAAGTCATGTACTTTCTCAACAGTTTGAAGATGAATGTATGCACACATCTGGTAAAATTAGGGAGCCTGGTTCTGAGAGATGCTGTCAGGATCAAAGCCAAGGGAGTACAGCACAGTCAGTGAAGTCAACACACATCAGGGGAAAGTAAGGCTTTACTAAGTCAGTCATAATGCATGGGACTGCTCCCTCGTTGCTAGTTTTTGAAGTATTAAAGTTTTTGGATAATTTTTGGAAGTCTGTTTTCATCAGAATGCAGAGAGAGATGTACTAAACACATCCGTCTGTGATTATGCTGGAATTGCACTTTCTTGGCACTGGATTTGCTCCGAAACTACCCACAATCATCTGCATTAGCCATTCTGTGGTTAGCTGGGTTTTTTCAGTTTGTTTTTTTTTTTTTTAGCTATCTAATTGGGGTTCATGCTTCAGGGACCTATTTTTAGAGTTATAGTGAAAATCAGACCTTGCAGTAGAGAAGGGTTTGTAACAGACCAAAGGCCAAATTGTTATTTCTAATGCCAGTTTTATTCTTAGCCCTGCATAGCGACGCTCCTCGTGTCTGGAGCACAGATAAAAATGAGATATTGATGACTTTCAGACTCCAAAACCCTTTTGCTTATCTAGAATGCAATTATATAAGTGGCAGTAAGTGATGCCTGAATGAGATTAATACAGGCTGCCTTGCTCTTCATTGCTACAGGTACGAATGAGAAGATCTAGGGAATGACTATTGAAAGTATTGAGCAATTAAGGTGGGTAGTAAAAATGGGAGACTGACTGGATTTTTTTTGTTCTTTAACTTCATGAAAATCTGAAATAATGAGTAGCTGCATTATATAAACCATCAGGTGTGCTGAAGCATTACCTATATTATTCTTATTTCATTTAGGAATAGCTTCAAAAGATCGAATGCATCTTCTCAATCTGATTTTAAGCAGACACATATTATTTAATGATACAAATCTCTCTTTAAAAACCTAAATGTTTCTATCCATCTCAATAAGTAAAATTAAAAACAGAGTTTGTGCGTTTGAAAGCAATTTTACCTTCAAAATAAAAATAGTCTACAGAAAGAGGCTTAGCTGCTGATGATAGGGTCATGTCTTTGTACTAGTTAAGTTTTGGGGCAGACTCTCTTCTGAGTTTTACACTTCTATAAACTGACAGTGATTTCATTACTGCCATTATACTTAATCTATGTAATTCAAGTAAGAATTGAGACCCTGGAGATTGAAAAGCGCAATGTCAAATTGCAATAACTATGAAGTCAATCACTGTATAATTTCCCTTAGGTTTCTTGGATAGTGAAGTCTCTGGGTACCTGGATAAACTCTGAATAATTGGGGGAACATAAATTTAGGGTCTGTGTTTAGGAACAGAGCTTTCAGGGAGGGAGATGTTTGGTTGTTGGGTTTTGTTTGCTTGGTTGGTTCTTTTTTTTTTCAGAGAAGGTGAAAAGATTGCATTGATTACATTGCTGTAATTGATCTGTAGCTGCTCATTTACCACAAAATAAAACACCTCTGAAGAAAAAGACCTGCTCCTTTCTTGAAAGTATAACATTAAAATCTATTGAACTTAAATAAATCCATTGAATTTCATTGCAGAAGAATCACTTGCTTGAAAAGTTACCTAAACTGACACTAACTGTGTGCTGGGAAATGAAGCAAGAGAACCAAATTCTGATCTCATTTATACTGATATAATTAAGGAAGATTGTAGGCCCTTTGGTCTTCAAGGCAATCCTTGTGCATGAGTAGGGCCAAAGGGGGCTACAAGAATAAAACTAATATATCCAAGAAAATCACTGCCACTGGTGTAAAGTGGCTTATGTGTAAGACAAAAGCTGATCAAGACATAAAGCATCCACAACACATTTTCCTCAGGAGGTTGTTCCCACAATACATACACGTGTGGGAATGAGATGGGTGATTATCTTTTACATTAAAATATTTTTACGTCCCTCTGGAATATAAACCAGCTGTAGGAAATAATTTACACCTATGTCCAGTTCCCTGCATATGTTGTCTGCAGCATAGAGGGGCTGTCTGTGAGTGGGATGAAGTTCCAGACATAATGAAAAGGGTTTTCAGCTTTGCAACCCTCATACGAAAGCTTGAGACTATGCGACCCCCAGATTGTGCTGGTGCCGTTCCTAGGAGTGAGTTTATTCAAGGCAACATGAAATATAATCAAGTAATCTTGTCCCCAGTGCAGATGGAGGAGGGAAGGTGGCCTCCCTTTCTTCTTGCAAGCTATTCAGCTCTGCAAAGAGAAAACTGGGGTGTTGAGCTACCAGCTGCTCCTGCTGCAGGTGCATCCAAGGATGCTGCGGGGGAAGGATTCAGATTGGGGCCAGGCAACGTGGATCAGGCGAAATATCTGCTGTGAACACTTGTGCACACTGTGTAGGACAGCTGCTGTCACTGGTCCTTTTTTGCTTTTATGCCTGTTTGGATTCTATGGAAAATCCCATCTATTATGTTATGCAAAAATAAATTAGTATAACTCTGCAGCTCTTATATGCAGAGCAGCATTCCAGTAGTGATTTCATCCCTGAATTTTATAATGTGGATAAAGCGGTTGTTTCCCCTTTCCTGGAAGAAAGAAAAAAAAAAAAAGAAAGAAAAAAAAGAGTAAAAAACCCCATTAAAAAAAATAAAATATGGCAACTGTGCAGCACATGGTTCCTGTGCATCTCTTTTGAAACACCCAATATTTCAGAAGTATCCACTAATTAGGGCTGCCCAATTGGGCCTGATTTTTCAGATCTTCTGAGTGATTGTTCCTTTCATTGATCTTTAACAGGAGTGGATGGTCAGAGCATCTGAAAATCTCTGAGGCAGGCGGATGAATGTTGATGAACCAGAGGGAGAGTGTGGAAAGAAAATGCTTTGTTTGATATTGCTAATTGTTTTGTTTTGGCAATTAAGTATTTTTTGAAGCAAGTGATTGATTTGGTGAGAGATGAAAAGGGATTAAGTGTGACCCACTGAAACTCATTTCTAGCCCTAGCTGCTTATTACAAAATTAGTTTTTGTTTCAGAATAAAACACACAGACAGACTTGATGGTATGGAAACTATCAATTAGCTGAATATACAGAGCAGTCGCTTTCTGTAAGATGTCATCTTCTTATGTGACAGTCTTCTAAATATATTCTTTTGAGAGTTTTAATTATTTGGTGATGTTTTTAAAAGTAGCAGTGATAAGGAAAATAAATAGATTGGGATGGAAAACAATTGAAAATACTTGTTTACTCTTTACTTTCCCCAAAACACATCCCGAACAAATTCTTTTGGCAATTTTAAAAGAATGCTGTTGGTTTGGTCAAGGGGAGTACAATCCTCTGTCAAGAACTGTTTGATACTGTTATCATGAAATATTGATTTTAGTGCCTTTGAGTTAAAAATAATAATAAAACCATATTGTTTACTTCATTTTTTCCTTAGCTGAGGAGCAATTACTATGAAGTTAGGTGGTAGACACAGACTCGGGCAGGAAAGTGTTTTGTGTTACTGTGATTATCAGGTGCACAGACACTATATAGAACAAGCTTAAGAAATCTCTAGTATTTTGGGCATCTTCTTTCCAACCATTTCTGCAATAAATGTCTAGTTGAAATGCAACCTGATGCACCCCCAAAGATTTGGGGATTAATTTTCCACACAAAGCCAAAATCAATCTGAACGTACAAAGTATTTACTTTAAAGGAAAGATGGGGCTTAACATAAGAGCAGGGGAAAAAGGACCTGGGATTCCCATAATTTTGGATCTGGTTTTAAGAACATGAACGGATTTCACAGAGGGTTCAGCATTGCTGATGTAACCCCTGGTGTAACCCCTTCTGCAAGGATGGAAGGTCATCCTTGGGTCCCCAGTGAGCCAGCTCCATCTCTGTGGCTTTGAAGATCATTTTGTAGCACCTCTTTTTAATGTGGAGAACAGCAGCAGAAGGGCATATACAGGAGGAAGCATAGAAGAAAGAATAGAGAGGAGATAACGGGCTCTTAGCAGTACAGCTTGATTTGATGTTTTGCCTGAATCTTCACAAGTGTAAATATTTGACTGCAGGTTTTATGCTTTTTTTATTCCCCTTCAGGTAGAGTATTTGTTTACACAGCACAAAATTTCCTCCTTCCTCTCTTCTGTTCTTTCATTCCACGAGTGAAAATCTGCAGCTGCTTGGCAAGGGCTTAAAGGCAGTAACGCTACTGAGTGGGAGCTCTGCTTCCTCTTGAGACTGTATAAATTACTGTTGGAAGGGGTGCCCCCATGACCATGGGAAAGGCCCATGGGAAGGGGTGTATGAGTTTTGACCCAATTTTTTATGACCTCACCCCAATGAGAGTCTAAATGGACCTGGAAAACGTGGTTAACAGAACAGATTTTTAATATGAACATCCAAATTCAAATTAATGAACGTCCATTCCAATCCTTGCTCAAGTAAGACCTTCCTTACAAAGTGGAGGGAAATTTTGATGCTAATGCTGGAAGTCTTGTGCTTGACTATTATCCAATCCATTCGTCTGAACAAATACTAGGAGTACAGATACTGGGAATATGCCTTCTTTTACATGAGAATAGTGAGCACAAGAGCACTAATTCCAAGAAAAATCCACATGGTTATGTCCCTACTTCTAGGTATCACATTATTTACTGTTTCATCCAGGCACCATTTCCTCCAGCATGTGTCATGATATATAAATGCAGTAGAATTCTTCAAGTTCAGGCAAGTTTACCTTCTTTTTGGAAGATTTCTGGAAAAATAAGAGACACTCTACCTTACATTTATATTTATGTTGGGTTTTTTTAGAGGGCGGCAACAAACAACTAAACATATGTTCATTCGGATGAGTAGATGTAGAAACATTTGGTTATATACCATATCTGATGCTATATGAAGGTTGCTTCTAAATGCCATAAAAGAAAAAAAACCACCCCACATTCGCCTTAAAAATCCATAAACAAGAACATGTGTTGATGTTTGACAGGTTCATACCCATTTCTGGGATCCTGCACAACAAAATACTTACAAAGGAGATTTAACACCGCAGCATCGCTGGCATTAAAAATCTCCCTCTTACAAGGGACTTTGCTGAAGTATATAGCAGTAAGATTTAGAAGTAGCCTAATTTAAGCATATTGAAACCCAATGATTGAGTGAAACAGCTTTTCTTAACGAGAACCTTGCTCCCAAGGTAGAGAAGATGACTTGCAATTTTTTTTCTTAATGAAAACTGAATAGGAAGGAATTAGGTTTCATAGGCCTGTTTCAGAAGTGCTAATGTGAGAAGCAAATCAGTAATGAAGGAACAGGGCTTTTCTTTTTTTTTGTCATGAAAAGGAAAGTTACTGGACCTGTAATGACTGACAATGGCCGATTTTCACATTACTAACAATCTTCTCTGTGCGTTTTACTATGAAATTATTTGACACTTAAATACCTTAATAAAATTATCAGCTTTAAAAACCCAGCATGGAGGAGTGTGGAAGATGTCATGCTGTCATTTGTGCTGTTTCCTATAAAAGATTCACTCCTATTTTTATTTGATATATGAGCTAAAAAAGAAGGTATTTTCTAGAATAACCTGCAAACACCTTGCAATTAGTTGCTCGCACTCATGGCATGTCCAGTACAGAAGGCGCCAGCTAAGTTAATGATTTTTTCTGTCTTAAATTGGTCATACTGCTTGACTTATGGGACAGCAGATGAATCAAGACTGTAATACTCTTTTACATCACAAAATCTGGCAAAATCCACTCTTTTGGATGGAAAAGGAGTAGGTACATGTTGACGAGCGTAGTACAGCAATTGAAGTAAACAAATTACTTGGGGATGGAATTTCTGTCACACAAAAACATTTTCTTAAGTTTAACTGTTGATGTTTTGAATGTTATTAGGAAATGTTAAGCTGTATTTGGCTTTATGTCCATAGGGTCAACTACCTACAAAACACTGTTCTCCATCTGTAGGCAGGAATCCTGTAAAACCAGGGTGAATGGCTCCTTGGGGTTTCATACCAAATTAATCCTTTGGGAATGTCATTCTCCCTTTGGTTCAGCACTCTTGGTCTTTGGGAATGTTTTCATATCATCTGAAGAACTGACTCAGACTTCCCTACAGCTGACATACTCAATACTCTGTGATCTTATATAAGTGCTGCCTGGAAAGTAGTATGTAGCTAGACTGAAATATGGACAGTGTGGGTTCCCATTAGCTGAAATACCTAAAGAATTTGTTATATTTAGAATTTTGTTCACTTACGCTTAATAGAGCTCCACTTTAAGTTAGGGAAAATTGGTTTCATTTTCTCTTCCTACCATTAATAGCTATTAGAGTTGAAAATAAGGCTTTAAACATATCATTAAAGTACACTTAAGTAACTTGCAATTGACAACTCAGCATGGTAATACATTATCATAATATTTTCCTTTGATAGGTCTGTCTCTTAAAAAGATACAAGGAAAGACAAAAGATGCCTTTGTGAGACTTACATTGAAATTATTTCTGTTCTAACTGTTTGCATTTTGTGTATTTTATCAGTGAGATGTGTCCCATCATATATATTCATAAACATTTTTCTGGCATTTGATGGTGGGCAGATGCAATGAACTGTGGTGACGGAATGTCTGGGGCTTGTTGATTTGTGTCAACAAGGTGCAACCAACAGGCAGGATGGATACAGAAGAAAAGTTGCAGCACACTTCATAGATCTCAAAGTTCAGGAGAATGCTCTAGTAACTGGAGGAGGATACAGGTAGAATTACGATCCACATTCAAGCGTTTTTGGCTTTCAGGTTGTTAAGACCCTCTTTGGCAGAAAGCTTAGTAAGTTCTATGAAAAAAGCCCTGATTACCAACATTTCAGCTCAACATCCCATTTGCTTTCCATTCCAAAGCAATAGTAACATACAGTACTTCACTTAAACTGAAAGCACCCTTTGTCCTGTCTCCTAATACCCAGAGTGAACAATGAGTGGATGAGCACCTTGGCATAGTGACCAAGGACTGCCACCTCCCAGAGCTTCGATTGAGCATTACTATGACAATAGCAAAACCAATGACATTCTCCATTCCTTGCACAGCCAATGGGCACTGACCTTATCCTGTCAAAGCATGTAAAAAGCAATGTGGGCAACACTGGCTTTGTGAAGATTGGACACATTTATCTAGGACATTTCATCGCATTACCACGTATTGAGTTGTGGAAGTGTAGCTAAAATAGCTCCTGTGTTCTAAGTTTTTTGCAGTGAAGCTAGAAATGCAACAAAGGCAGCTGTAATCTATGAGAGTGTTTTTTCTTAATGCTTTAAAGGCAAAACCACTGGTGCCAGGCATGCAAAATCCCATCAGTCCTATACCCCAGATCTTCTCCTGTTTCTTGTAAATCCACGCTCAAACATATTGCTCCAGAGATTGTACATCTTAGGGCTCTGTGGCCTGGCAGTCTGAGCAGTTTGTTTTAATTGTGAACATTTCCCCCATGCCTAAGTCTGCAGAACTTAAAGAAATCAAACTGTTTGCATACAACCTGCTCAAGTCAATAGCAGCACATCATTCAAGCCTGGTATTTCCTAGCTCACTCTCCTCCTCAATCATTTCTTGAAAATTCCTTCATAATAACCTTATCCAAACCATAAATATGAAAGTCAAATAAGCCCAAAGGAGATTTATCATCCTCTGACTCGGCACTCCTTTTATGATTAATAATGACATTGATTCCTTTAGAAATGAAACAAAAATTAATTTAAAGGTTCTGATTGGTTTTAGCGTTAGGTAAACTTAACATATTGAATGAGTGTAAAACAATTATCAGTCTTATTAACAAAATTAGCTATAGCAAATTTACCAGAAGGAAACTGTTGCTGTTTAGCTCCCTAATTATGTCACTATTCTTTGTGACCAAATGATATAATGAAAATAATTTGATCTACTGGTGCTGCATAGAGAATTTCCTAGGAGCAGCTGAATATCATAATCTGTTTTGAACGTATGTTTTCCTACTCTTCTTCTATTTCAAGAAGTAGAGGTCAAGGGCTTCAAAGAACTTTGCAGTGAAGTGAAGTTGAACTGTGCTGGGCAGAATATGGAATAGATTCTTTACTATTATAAAATGTTAGATAACCCTTTCCTTGAGGTCAGAACCTTTTGACTCCTCCAACCGATTCATGGTGTATGAATTTCAGGCTCTGGCAAAGCATGGGATGTCTTTTATTCTGCCTGGCATGGAGGCCATGAACTGGACTTACTGTGCTGTTGTCTACGTATTTCTTTGCACTATGCCTCCATCCAGGAACTTAAACTTATAAAGTTTTCTTTTCAGCCCTGAGAGCTGATGAAGCAGACAGCAGTTGGATGCCCTCTGGCCATAAGCATTTCAGCCCAGAGGGAGAGTCACCTGGACAGCTTTGAAGGCTACCCAAGCATGGCTGATATATAAGATTTGGTTTCGGGTGCCAGCTTTCATCTATCCGCGAGAGTATCGTGTGCTCATGGGTTAGCAGTGCAGTGGGGTAGAAGCAATGAGAGCTGACGAAGCTAATGAGAGAAATCATACATGGTCTTGGAAGAAAACTTCCTGCAAAATGTTTCTACTGGTGCTGCTGTACTTCCTCCCCAGCAAGCACCTAAATGTGGTGGGATCTCAAAGTGTTTCCTTTCTAACAGAGCTGTCTATGCCCTCTGACTGCATCCTGACTTTGTCGGGATACAACCCTCGTGGTAAGGATTGTCATTTCTTTCTTTCTCTTGCCATCTGTCTTCCCTGGATTGCCACTAGCAGGCAACTTGGATTTAGCCACAATTCCTAGTGCATTACCTGTAACAGCTGCTCTGTGGACATGGAATCATTTGGGAGTAGGATCTTTCCCTTTCTCTCTCCTGGTGTAGCTTTATGAACTGGAAATAAGGAGATGAAGACATTTTGGTACAGTAAGAACTCTGCAGCGCATGGGTGATCTACATATTGTAGCACTGCCTTAGATTGTAACAATGAGCTTCAACGCGATCGACTCTAATATCAAAGTACACTGAAAAAGTGAACGGGAAAGCTCCTGTGGAATAGAAACCCCTCGAGTACATCCCCTGGCTGCTTGCTTAGCACTTGTGAAGATGCTCTGAACTACACAACTTGTTTCCTTGCTCGCACTACAACTTCACATCTTTATGGTTTGTGCCCTCTGGGAAACATTTTTATTTTTGTTTCATTATTTAAAACAAACCTGATATTAATGATGAGGCTGCTGTACTTTACAGTGCTGTGCTACCAGTACACAACTTTTGGTGAGGTCTTATGCATAATTTATATCCAAAGGAGAGTATGCTGACATAAAATGGAGGATTTAACCATCTTTATTGCTGCTTGCAATAATTAAATCAATTCAGGCTGGAACTACTAAGCAAGTGTAGTAAGGTGAGACCCACAGTAACTGTTAATTTTAACTGGTCAGACATGAAGAACTTGAAATATGTTTAGTAGTATCATGAGAATACCCTGATGTTTTAAATAAGATACTTGGGTGCCATCAGATGGACCATTGTAAGAACTGGAAAGAAAATATCATGTCCAAATCACAGGGTTTACACAGTCACCCCCAAATCTCTTGGATTTATAAAACTTCGTATGGTATTACTTGAAGGAGTTGTGCAAGGTGCATTAGGCAACTGAAGAAGTTCCAAATATCACAAATTGTTGTCAGTTCCAACACTTCTAAACATGATTCAAACAGAAAGATAATTGAAATGAAAGATCAAACCCACACATGTGCATCTGTTAACCTCTGGATTAGCACATATGCTGTGCACATATCTATATGCTCTCCCTTCAGCCATGCTCTGGCATCTGATTAAAAGTGTGTACCCAATCACATGGCCCAACTGCCTAAGAAATAAATGTATGAGGTGTGGAAGACCTAGAAGATTGAATAGGCACCTAGTTGAAATGCCATCTAGAAAGACGATTTGAGGAAAAAGCAAAAAAACCCCATGTTTTAGAAAAAAAATTGCTTAAAGGGGAAGACAATGGTATTTTTTCCTTACTGATGGATTATTGTAGAATTATAACAAACATAAAATCAGACTCATGCAGCCATCTAAAGACAGCTGACATACCCCAGCACTAAAATGTTCACTGTCTTGAACAGGTAAACTGTAGAAATAGTCCTTTGCTTTGGAAAGCATCTTCCATCAGTCAGCTCTTGTGGCTCCTTCTCACCTTCCTGTTCTGCCATCTGATGTTTGACATCTCAGAGTGGTCCCATCCATCTTTTGACAGCACTGAAAGATTCAGGTAGCAGAATGTGACATTGTTTAGTTTTTATTCTATTTTCTATCTACTTGACTTCTGGTGCTGGAGGTGAGGAGAGGGACAGTGAATTGAAGGAAAAACTTGTCTTCACGGGTTGGGAAGAGTTGGGCAGGACCAAACTGCTACACATAATGGAGTCAGGCAGTTTTGAGAGAAGAGGTGGTTGCTAACCCCTGCAGATGAGACTTCAGGTTGTTATACCCTACATGTAAGAGGGGAGAAATAGGTTCCCATACAATCAAAGCATTAAGTTTGGGTGCTCCCTGTGGCATTTCAGAGAGCTCTTTGATTTCCTGATGGTGACTGGTTTCTTTCCTGAATTGGACATTACCTATTCTTATTTTTGCAGCTTTTATAACAGCAAACCTTGTTTCCCTTTAGATATCCTGAAGTGACCTGTAAGGGTGGTGAACACTTCCTTGGGTGCCTTGTTACAGGAGAATGTGTGTTGGGTTATCCAGGAGATAACAAGAGGTGTAACCTTCCCTTAGACATCATCATCTTGCTTAGTTTTGGATGCCTTTCTTGAAAGATGGGTGTTCTTGTACATACTACAGATTTCAGAAAAGGCTTCAAAAATCAAGCAGTCTGTAGTATTCACCAGTGACCATCCATCTCTCACTCACATGAGAGCAGGGAGACTGCAAGAGAAGCCACGTTTGGGGGTTTGCTTGGCTTAATGCAAGCTCCCCAATTTGCACCATTTGCTAGGGAAACAGAAACTCTTCTTCCCAAATCCAGATTCAGTTGGGCCATATCTTTCTTCAGTCAGAGCCTTAGCACAGAAATTCCTGTTTACAAATCCAGTTTTCCAGTCCCTGATGCAAACTGATTAAGAAAAACACAGTTCCTGCATACATTACTCCTGCACTTTGTTTCCTCGGTCATATCTAGGAGTGAAATACATTTGAATGCCAAAAATACTTAGTTCTTCTCAATACTTAGTTATGTAGTGATAAATTGTTATTAATATTGTTCTGTTTGGGGTTTTTTAGCTGTAAACCTTTTTGAAGTGCCTAGTGAACAGCAAGAGGAGCAGCTTTGGGGGGGGGAGACAACTTTGAAATCCACAGAGCAGAAGCTTTAATCTCTAGTTGTGACTGACATCAAACAAAAGTGCAAAAACTCCCTTTGTTCTTGAGCACAAAGGGTGTGTTTGTTGTTTGTTCAGGGTAAGTGAAAGGCCCCCATGAAGTCCCACTGAAGATATTTAATGAATCTGGCAGCCTCCAAGCTGTCTCTTCTACAAGGTAATCCTAACGACAGACCCATCACACATAATTTAACAGAGTGTGACACGACAATCTCTGCCCAGGAGAGACTTTGGAGGGGGAATACTTTTACTACTCAATGGTGCAGGCCCCTTTGGGATGGTGGTGTGGAGCAGAGCTCATGGTGGTGGTGGTCACACTTTGGTCTCTGAATTGAGAGGTTTTACGTGCTCGGGTATTGGTTATTAAGCTTCCTAACACTGAATTTGAACTTGTGGTTAAAACTGGGTGAATTGGACTGTCTGTAAGGCGGGGAAGAAGGGATTTGGTAGCCACAGCTTGTAGTACAAGCCAAAGACTATCTAAAAAAGGAGGTCTGCTACTAAAATCAGGCCAAACAGGGACACTTGTGTTGGGGAAGGAAGGGAGAAATAGCATCAATTAAGAGTGGAATAATAATGGAAAAGACTATAAAAGAGCATAAACACCTCAAAATTTCTTAGGCATCAGGTCAGTCAAGCATTACCATATGCATTTCATCTTGTTATCAGTTCATTCTACTCGGTCTACTCAACAGGCGGAGAGAGTTGGGTTGTTCTGCTTGGAGAAGTGAAGGCTCTGCAAAGGTCTTATGGTGGCCTTCCATTGCCCTACAAGAAAGTTGGGGAGGGATTTTTTAGAAGGGTATGTAGTGATAACAGAAGGAGGAATGGTTTTAAATTGGAATGGGGTAGATTTAGATTGGATATTAGGAAGAAATCATTTTCTTCCTAATCACTTTCTTGTGAGCGTGGTGAGTCACTGGCACAGGTTGCCCAAGGAAGTGGGGGCTGCCCCCTCCCTGGAGGTGTTCAAGGCCAGGTTGGATGAGGCCTGTAGCAGCCTGGTCTAGTGAGAGGTGTCCCTCTCAACTTGGAACTTGATGACCTTTAAGGTTCCTTCCAGCCCTAAACATTCTGTGATTCTATGATTATATGATCTATCTTTGGTTGACGAGAATAGGAATGACAGTGCCTGTGAGTTCAACCTCCCTTGTCCCTTCTGTGTCTGATTTTTATAGCCTTTGGTATTGTGGGAGGTGGGCTGTTTGCTGCCAGGCTGATATCTGGTTGTCAACGTAAGGATGTTTTTGGACCATGTGTTGTAGCTGGTGTGTCTTTATGGTCTGGGCATCAATTACCCATGAATGGTGCAGAAAGGACTCAAATCCTCTCTAGACTAGAGTTCTCAGGTAGGAGGGTTATCTGAGCACACTGCTCTTCTCTCAGCAGAATCTCTTTTCAGCTCTGCCTTATGCTGCATGTGTAAATTTAGACAATTCACTTAAATTTTCTGTGTCGTTGCTTCTATAAAATGGGCATAATCTTGTTTACGGACCTTGGGATAAAGTGTGGAGTGTGACTACTCACTAGAGCAAAACCTGTGAAGAAGAAACCACTGTTTTCCTAGAGAACACTGTGTTGGGGGTTCTTTTTTTTTTCCCTAGCTTCCTCATGATATAAATCAAATTTTATCCCCACTGCTGGATATAAATGCAAACTGCATTTTATACTGTAAATGTCAGCCACTCCGGGGACTGCTGAAGAGCTAAGCGCTACCTGCTGCTGCATTTGATCCCCACACCAATTGCCAACCTGAGCCCCAGCAAACCACCAGCTAGCAGGTCTGATGGTCTGATTCAGACTCAGGTGCAAGAACAACACTGATACCCTGACACACAATATGCAGCCCCTTTCTAAGAGCTTCTCTGCCCAGCATCACTGTTTGAAATAGTTCCTTGTTCTCTCTTCACTTGCAAGCATATTGCAGGATCTATCTAAAATAACAGACCCTGTTTCCCTCCCTTCTTCTTCTCCCCCTGCCCATACCCCTTATCAAATCAGATGTCCAAAATCAAGTGCTTGTGTACTCTGCTGACAAGCACAAGGGGATTAGGGAGTGACGGGTTTAACAAAACTGGCTCAAGGTTTTTGTAAAATGCATCTTAGAGCTTGAGCTCTGAACGAGCCGTAAAATTCCTCCCACGAGGTACAAGTAAGGTTTCTGCAAGACTGGATCAGAACTTAATAATGCTTTTTTTTTTTTTAGGTAATTTTTTTCTTGCTTTCCAAAAGGTGCTACAAAAACATGGGATTTTTGAAGATGCTGCAAGACTAACAATGACTTAATGTAACCACTGTGTAAAAAAATCACAAATGTGTTTTACCACCAGCAAAAAGAACTGATTTCTGGGCTGCATGCAAACCATTTGGGGCAATTAGCATGTAATTTAATTTGCATTAATCAGCACAAGGTCAGCAAGAAATTAACTTTGGGTGTGGATTTTACATATAGCAGCATAGGAGAAGGAGGGAGTGTGTTAATTTGGAGTTAAGTGCATTCAGCAAGTTTTGCAAGATTTGGCCTTGCAGAAGAAAGATGAATGATGTAGATTTGGGAACACTGAAAGCACAAAACGATGTGGCAATTTACCAAGGATTTAATGTTGCAATATGTAAACGATTTAACAGACTTCTTGGCACTTGTAAAGATCAGAGCGCAGGTTTTGCTGGAGCATCGAACACACTGAACCAGCACCGAAGGCTGTGTGCAGCTGAACGTGGATGGGTCCCACAGGGCTGTGTGTGCTGGCCATGCTTTGGGCTAAATGATACAAGGACACAGACAGATACCCCAAAAGCACAAATTTAGGAGCACTCTGCAGCTCCACAGTATTACCTGACTGAGCTCTGAAGTGGGAGGACTTGAGGCAAATGACTCATTTCCTTGTGAACCCCTTTGTCTCTTCAGCCACTGCCATTTAATTTCCCAAAGTATCCTGGCGTTCTGTGAGCCTTTGGTGCTAGCAACATGGGAAGTGTTGTGAGAAATCCAGTGCTGGAGACACAGAAATTGGTTTTGACAACTGGTGTCTGAGAATTGAGTTATGGGAAATGAGATGCTGAGAAGTCTGGTGGTATTTGGCTACAGTAAGGGATAGATAAGATGTATGTGGCTGTTGTTATGCCTTTATATTTCAATTAAAAGTGTTTCAGACACCCCCCGTGCACCAAAACTCACAAACACTAGCGCTCTTTCTGCTGCCTTTATTTTTTTTCGCCTCCAGTGGATAACCTTAAGGCACTTTGGAGGTGCTACACATATATCTGTAGTTCACAACCATCTTTGTCATACCAGGGTTAGAAAAAACCATGGTCAGCATTGCACAGCCCATTTCAAGAACAGATGTTGTTGCCAGGTCTGCACTCATTGCCTAAATACTCTTCTGGAAACTGGATCTATGAGCAAAGGAGACGTTTAGACCTCTTATCATGTTCTTTATGCTTAACTGAGATACTGAGCTTGACTCCAGTTTACCTATGCTTCTTGCCTAGTGAAAAGGAGATCCATGGTTCGTTGAACTGGAATCACTAAGAGGAAAATCTGTCTTTCTCTATTGGCTGTTAGAAGAAACTGAAGGTAACACGATGTTCCTGGGCTTCTTTGTAAAGTACCCAAAGTTAAGTGGCTTAGGATATGCTTACATCATCCACTAAAACACTAAAGCTAGTGGGAACAGTCTACCTGCCATGGAAAAATGCTATTTCTAAGTGGACTTATCCTACTTCTCATGCTGCTTCCATTGCTTCAGTTAAGATGTTGGTAACTTGACAACCCACAGTGTCAACATATCCTCAAGCAATGTTTTCCACAGATAGCTCACTCTTAAAAAAAATTTATGATTAATTTTTAAGTTACATGACAGACTAACAAAAGTAAATTTGAGCTTGATATCTTTTTCTTCAAGAACTCGTACTCCAACATTTTGAGGATTCCTTTAACCTAGAACTCCAGTTTGGTCAGGTTTTTCATCGAGGGTTTTCAAATACATCCATCTTGGTGTTTTCACAGGGTCTGATTTATTTCTTCCTGCCCACAAATCAACATCTGAGCTCTGAACTACAGGCTGTATGAAACTCTGGATTTGGGCACCAGCATCACCAAAAATCACTACTCATTTTTTAACATCTTGCACAAAATTGTCAAGTGTTGGATGATATGTGAAATGTCAAAGAAAAATGTATTGTGTAGTAAATCTAACTAAAGATTTATATCCTAGCTCTTTCTTTTAATCAATGCTAATAGATTTTTAAAGAGAAAAAAAAGGAAAGTAGAAAGAAAGAGTATCCTTTGGATAAAAAAATGTTAGGTAGGGAGTTTAAAGTGCTAAAAGAAGTGATGTGATTGTTTTTTTTAATCATGCAATAAAATTAATTAGGGGTAAAAGCTGCTGAAACGTATATGAATTCTTTATTTTAAAAATATTTATAAAATAATCATTATTTCATAGGTAAACTTTTTCTAGACTTTCTTCAAAGTCTGACTCAGTATTATCAGTTAATGAATTAAGAGTTCTCAACCAGTATTTGAAGCCGAAGATCACTTAATCTGATTTGAATGACATGACACTGAATTTGTTTCCCATCCATACAGGACAGTGGGAAAATACATTCTGTTTCAAACTATTCAATGGATGATAAGTTGCTCTATTAAGCAACTGTTTTATGCTGGACAGCGTAGGATTAATGTCCACTTTTCACAGCATGTTAATGGGTAAAGGTTTTCTTGGTAGATGCATCCACTCATCTAGATCTCAGATCTGAGAAATTAAATTCTCTCCTCATTTTCACTTGTACATGAGTCTCTCTTGAGCACCACTCTCGCTGATGATACCATGTTTTTAAATATCTACATTAGTCCCTGGTGTTGGATACACTTCATGGATGTGTGAAATGAACCTTCTGCGTAGAACACCATAAGATCACTTAAAAATAGACTCAATAGGGCTATTAAATGTGGTTCTATTCTAATTTTAATTTAAGAGGATGAGCAGCCATTAAGTTCTCATCTGTAATTATTAATATTTTTCAAGTTCATCCATATGTGTTAACATATACAGTTTATACATTTTTATATATATCCCAAGTTCACTTTCTTTAGATTGTGCTCACAGGAACACGAGGTCTTTGGTATACCACATGGTACATCTAAAAGGGATGATCTTGGCATTACTACAAGCACAACATAAAGATATTCCTGTTTAGACAGAGCAGGTTACACTTATACCTTAAATAGACTTTAAATTAAAACAGAAAGCTAATGATTCTATAACCAGCTGTGTTTGCTCTCTCCCTTCTTTTCTGTCTCCTTCTCTCAGATCTGGTGCTCTGTTGCCACCTCTGCTTCTCTTTGCTCTTTTGATCGGCTTTCTCCTCCTTCCCCTTTAGTTGCAGGCCAGATGTTCTTATGACATGTAGATCTTCCCAAATAAATTATTTGCTTTGTAGAGTAGCCATGTCTGCAATCCCAACCTGGCCAGTTGTGAGTTGTATCAAGTGATGCATTGCCTTTAAAAATCATCCTGATGTGTGGTTTATGTGTCAGAGAATCTGTGATTTGCACAAGCTGCAGTTTTTGCCCCTTCCCTGTCAAGGGTGGGGGAAGCATCAGAGCACAACACTTAAGTAAATAGGGGAGTGTTGTTCCTTCTGGTGCCTCTGTCTTCCAGATGCTGAAGTGCATAGTCAACACTGCTGAATGCTAGAGGGAGGCAGCGCACACCTTTTCGAATGGAGAGAAGCAGAGGGTACCAGTCATGCTGTATGCTTTAAATATCAAACATTTTACACCCCTGCTGCCCAAATATTAATCTTTGGCATTTACACAAGAGTTTGTACTTCTGTGGATTTTGCTTGTGCTTATGTCCTCAAACTGTACCAGGGTAGGTTCAGAGTAGATGTTAGGAAGAAATTCTTCACCAGAAGAGTTGTTGGGATGTGGAACATGCTGCCCAGAGAGGGGGTTGAATCGCCATCCCTGGATGTATTTAGGACAGATAGATGAGCTGCTTAGGAACTGGTTTAGAAGAGGACACATACCGTTAGACTCAATGATCTTAATGGTCATTTCCAACCTAATGATTCTTTGATTAAATCTTCATGATGCTCTTTGGATACTACCAGGTGAAAAAAGACCTCTTGTGTCATCCAGACTGACCTGCAAGTCTGTAAGCAATTGCCATCCCCATGACTCAAAGAGGAAAGCCAGGCTAGCTAGATCTACCAAAAGAAGATGTGGGCAAATGTTAGGCTGCTTTTGTTGTCTGCTTAAAAAAAACCCTGTGATTTGCTGAATCTCTACTGTGGGAGCATGAAAATAATTTGCCTTTTCCTGCACACAGTGATGACACCAACAGATACTGCAGGCATGATTAATGCACATGGCACATACAGAATTAGTACCTGTCCTGAAGCCAGCATGGTTTGCACATGTGCAACTGCCTTTGCTACTGGTCGCTATGGTTTTACCATGGAATTGTATTAACATACTGGTGAGGAACTGTGTCTTGTGTTTGCATAGCCTGTAACAGTAAGGAAACTTCTCCACCTGTATGCACATGCATAATACAAATGGCAAATGTGGGACTGTCTAACACCACAGGGTTATGGCTCCCCAGATAAAAGCAATATATTAGATGCTGGATTTTGAGACGAAATTTGATCTCCCACGTACAGATATCTCAAAGGCTGTATAAATGATAATAAAAAAATCAAAAGAAGAAACCAAGAAAAATATTCAATAATTTAATAAAAGCAATCATAGGATCACAGACTAGTTTGGGTTGGAAGGGACCTGAAAGATCACAGAATCACAGAATCACTTGGGTTGGAAGAAACCATTAAGATCATCAAGTCCAACCACAGCCTAACCCTGCCTAGTCCACCTCAAGATCATGTCCTTCAGCACATCATCTATTCATCTTTCAAATACCTCCAGGGATGGTGAATCCACCACTTCCCTGGGCAGCCTGTTCCAATATTTGACAACCCTTTCAGTAAAGAAATTCTTCTGATGTCTAACCTAAATCTCCCCTGGTGCAATCTGAAACAATTTCCTCTTGTCCTATCATATGTCACCCAAGAGAAGAGACCAATGCCCACATCTCTGCATCCACCTTGCAGGTAGTTGTAGAGAGACATAAAGTCTCCCCTAAGCCTCCTGTTCTCAAGACTAAAAAGCCCCAGCATCCCCAGCCACTCCTTACAGGACTTGTGCTCCAGACCCTTCTCCATCTTTGTCTTCCTCCTCTGGATTTGCTCCAGCATCTCAACATCTAGATCACCTAGTTCCAACCCCCTGGCATGGGCAAGGACACCGCTCACTAGATCACGTTGCCAATAGCACCATCCAACGTGGCCTTAAACACTTCCAGGGATGGGGCATCAAGAGCCTCTCTGGGTAACTTGCTCCAGTGCCTCACCACCCTCATAGTAAAGTATTTCTTCCTAACATCTAATCTAAATAGATAAAACCAAACAAAAACCTCAATGAAGTGGAGGTAAAGCTGAATGAGATGTGACCTACTGAGTCATAGCCCATTTCTTGCTATTCACGTTCACCATTGAAGTGGCCCAGAGCACTCTGGTTCAAGCAACACCTGGCCTCGTGCTCTGCAGCTTCAAATAACGTGAGGCAATGAGTGGCTCATTTTTTCTAGGAGATTTTAGGAGATCCCTAAATGCACCGTCTGCTTTCTCAAAAGCTCCACATGTTCCACTGCTGAATCTGAGGGCAATTTCGTTTCTACTGGAAACTTTGCAGCGGTCATATTGTACACCTCTGCTTCAGACCTGGAAGTCTTGCCTAGCTACAACTTCATTGCTGTAGACATCCTGCAGACAGGTTACAGCTACATCTGGAAGTGCCAGACATGCCTGAGGTATCTGAGCCTACACCTGCACGGCAGTCGCAGCGTGTCCTGCACACTGGCAGTGATGTGGAGCACAGGGACATGCCCTGGCCATGCTGAAACAGATACCTGGGGTTTCACACCTCTGCTTAGGCACGTAGGTGGGATTCATCTTGCCTTGCCTAATAGATCTATCTAAAAGTTAGGGAACTAATCCCTTTGTAGTCAACGGAGAGAGGTGGTAATGCTCTTTAGTATAACTAATCTCTCCTCAGTGACAATAGAGAAACCCTAGATGACTAGCTTAGACTAATTGCTCAACTTCAAAGGTGGGATTTAGCCATCTAAAACAGTAAAATGCTATCAGATTAAAGAGTAGCTTTTCACACCTTTGCAAAACAAATGTGATTTGAGGCTAAATAACGATACAGAACAGCAGATAACTGAGACTTAGCCTGCAAGTCCCTCTTGTGAGGAGAGGATGTATTTTAAATGTTTGTGTGACTCACAATAACATACTGGTTTACATTACTTTCAGTGTTCTGTATTATTGTCACACTGCTCTGGAGTTTATTGGGTTTTTTTTCCATTTTAAAGATGTAGAGGTGAGCAAGAGGTTAATTGACCTGCATAAGATCTGACACAGGGATGCGTAGTGAAATGGGGACATGAATCAAGTTCTTCTATCCCTCTCATGATTGAGCTCATGATTTTTGGGCTGTTGTCGTGGACACTTGTCCACCATTCCTCTGTCATGAAATGTAGTTCATTGCTAGTCTGGCAGTATTGCTTGCTCAGTGTAGCAAAATGCCATTATGTTTTGGGCCTCTGAAAATATAAAAAGAAAACTGTAAGCAAATGGATTGGTCAAGTAGGTCTAGAGACCATAAGGCATATTTTTAATTGATATAAATTTCTCATTGTTTCTGGTTTGACACGAAAGTGTTGATCATTTTGCCTCTGCAAATGGTTGGTATTCCTATGGCCTTTCAAGTAATTGCATCATCGTGTAATTAGTTTAGCAAATGCATAGGTTGCATATAGAAGCTTGGTTTGGGTTTACATTAAATAAAGACCAACAAAACTATTAAACTTCTATCATATGTAGTTTGTGCAGAACATTCTGCAAAATATACATATCAGTTATGAATTTACCACCTATTTTCATGTCAGATGTTGAACTGAAACTCCACAGCTGGACTTTCATCTTGAAAGAAGCCAGATAGCCCTGTGCATCTGGTTTAATCTTCTCTTTAGCCATATTATTTTAAAGGCACTCCTGCTTAGTACATCTTACAACTGAAAAATAATGCTCATATTCCCTCTCATCCTCAGCAGCTGTGATCCCTCTGCAGATGTTGTTCTGTCAGACGTTTCATTATGTATGATAGAAAGCGTAGGTTCTTTTAGTCTGTTGCCGCTTTGTGGATTTTATTTTCTTTTTCTTTATTTATTCCTTTGGCTGTAGATAAGTCCTTCCATAATACTTCACTTTATTTCCTATTGCTGCTGCTTTGCCTTCTTTCTAAGTACAGAAATGATCAAGAACTTGCAACCGCGCGGAGCTGCCCAACAGAAGCCCATTGATTCCCCACCAAAGGGCCCTGTGTGAGCCATTCTACTCCAGCCTGAAAAGGAAGCTTTGTTCCCTCAGCTGGTAGTGTCTTAAGATGCTGATCCTCACCATATTTTTGGAAAACTGTAGCAGTTTATCAGACTGTTTGACACTTCCCGTTCAGCTGTACGTCCCGTAGCATACTCTGGTATTTGCCTCTTCTCGTACATCAGTCTCATGAGCATGAGACTGCACTGGAGCAGCCCAGGCGTCATGGGGAGTTATACTGGGCAAAAGTAATGTGGAGGCAAACAGTGATGAAGGAGGAATCTGGACTGCTGGTGGCCATGCCTGAAATGGTAGTACTGGATTTAGTATTTGGAGCAGGAGGTATGGGATTTGTCATGTTGGCTGCGTATTTTCCTGGCCGCCTTCCATGACTGTTCGGATATTTTTAGCATGAAGTACAAGCTATGTTGTCTCAGTTGACCTTGGAGCATGACATTTTAACATGGAATTGGTTTGAATTGCTAATCATTAAAATGATTTATTATTTTTTATTACAAGAGCAACTAGAACCCCAGTCATGTTTTGCAGATGAAAAGGGAAGCAAATTGAAACCCGTCTTCTCTTTACTCGCAGTCCTTCATAACATCCATGTTCCCTAAACATGGAGAGCCTTCAGCTCTTTCCGTCTATATCTTTAAAAGTAGATTATGACTAGGTTTGTCTTTTGACTTGGCTTTTGGTCATTTGACAAATATTGTATCAAAGTGACTGAAACTAATCCCAAGGTCTCTCAGTACTCAATGAGAAGTGTAGAACAAAAGGATCGTTTCTGTTGCAAACAATTTATGACCTTAATAGAAGTTTACAGCTGCTATCAGGAAGGCAAGATCTCACTATCAGTATATTTATACTGGTCATTGCTCCCTCTTTGCCTTCATCCCCAGACTCAAACCCACAAAAAAAAAAGATCAAGCCCCTAAATTCCAACTTCTGTTGAGGAATTAGAAGCAGCAGCAATGCATCAGGATATCGTAGCAGTATATTTTAAGGAAATAATATATAATGTAGAAGAGGCTCAGATCAACCACAGATATAGCCAGAAGTCTATGCAAGCTTGAGTTCAAGTTTTGAGGTGCAGATCTATTTCTGTCTTAAAGTATTTGCCTCCAACTGGGCTTTTAGAGTAGTTCTCGGTTCTGGATGATTCGTGTTTATGGTGTTTTGCATGTTCTTATGTTAACGGGACCTTGGAGGAAATGACTGTCATTTTAAAGATCCATTTTACTGTCACAGTGGTGCAGAGAAGCCTTTGGCTGAATAAAAAGCATCAAGGTCTTGTTGACTTTTTCAGTCTACTAAATAAACACCTACTCAAGTATCTGATGTAGATTAAAAAATTTAAAACAAGCCCTAAACCCCCAATGATTCTCCTGCCCCAAGAGTAGCCGCGTGGTTTAAAGATTTACCCAGCAGAAGTTGAAATGAAGATGTGAAAATAAACCTCTCTTTGACTACCTCCACAACTGGGTGGACCACAACCTGTTCCTACAAATTACGTGGTGAATTTCCCAATGAGACCCTAAGAAGCTGTTGCCCTGAAATCAGTGTCACACTGTAGTTCCTTTCATACATCGGAAGTGAGCAAATCATTGAATAATGCAACACCCTTTCCCATCTGTGAGAACTCTGCCAAAGCTAAGCCTAAGGATCTGGCTTAATGCACTTTCAGTTACTTGGTAACTGACTTGTGTTTTGGAGGGGTTAAAATTGCCAAAAAAACCTCCCAAACCAAACCCCACCCCAGAAAACTTGAAGAAGATTCCCGTGTGCCTGCATTAATATTCCCCAGTCTCCCTGATGTGAGCTGGCAGGTCCCATAAAGCCACTCAGCCTTGCACAGGGAAGGAAAAGGAGGGAGAGAGCAAGAGCTCCAGCTGCGATTCCAGAGCCCCAGAAAGAGCCTCTAACCCAATTCCCGTAAAGTGCACAAGCCTCACGAGCCACAGCATCTGTTTGCCACTGTATTCACCGAGTTCGCAGGGCAAACAAAAGATCTGTATCAAGCATGCATCCTTCCGGAGGGGGAAAGCCGCCTCTCCCTCACCCATAGATCCCCCCTCCCTCCCCTTTTAGTTTAAGTTTTTTTT
>VXBZ01006768.1:163688-177184 GCA_013399135.1 Heliornis fulica
GGGTATGTTGCTAATTTTTTTTTGGATGGTAATTAAGAGAGCTAACACCAGCTAGGCTAGAGTGAACGCAAACAAGACCCCTATAGGCAGCACAGTGCATTAATGTAAAATATGCCCAGACAACATAACTTGTCAGAGAGGATTATTTCTGCTTAGTGAATCTGCAGGGGCCCCTTTGCTCCACCACTCAGCGTCTGACTAGAGAGAGAAAGAGAGAAAGAGTAGCCATTAGTGAGTAGCTACTGTGGCATTGATGTTTGAGCGCACTTCTGAACTGGCTTTTGTTGAGAATATCGGTGCAGAAAGCATGCGCTGTCCCAAATCCGCTGTTACTATGAGAAATGAGGAGCTGCTTTTAAGGTATGTTGTCTCCTTTGTTTTAACGCGTGCTTTCGAGTTGCCTGGGCCCGCTGCAACTATAACCGTGCTGTGTATTAAGTAGTTTCCCTATTTAAGGGAAAAGCCAGGCATTGCTGTGTGCAAGTAGCATTTTCCACTAGTTAGAATCGCACATTTCATGTATGACGACAAATGTACGGAGAGGGCAAGAGGGGAAAAAAAGAAATATATCTATATTATTTTTTTTCTCCTTTCCTAAATGAGAGCTGGTATTTCTTTTATCACCTCCTTTGGAATATTTCTGCCTGCTTCATTATTATGCACTGGGCATGGAATAAGCATGGAAAAGCTCAGGGAGACTCCATATTAGAGCTAGTGCCCTAAATACCACTTTAATTTTCACTTAGTCTATGTAAATAGTTACTAACGCTCTACCTAGTCTTTACCACTTGAAGATGTTTTTAAAATATCTAAATGCTCCTGTATGTGGGATTACACATATATTCTTAATGTTCCAAGGTTTAGCGGGGGGCCAGCATCGACTACTCTTTTCAGAGACACACAGACACACGCACACATGCACATACACACGGAATTATGCTGGAATTGGCACCCCGCTTTGAAAAATGTAGTCTTTTGTTTATTTGCTAGCAGACATTGTAGCATTGAATACATCTTTTGGTCTGACAATGGGACAGCTGAACAATGGTGCTGTCAAACTAGCTTAATGTATGTCTGGCGGTGGGGTGGTTTGGATTTTTTTTTTTTCCCCCCCTTTCCTTTTCTCAGCCCCTTTTTCATTTCCCTTAATCTTTTTTTGTGTGCACGGTGGAATACGAAGCGTATTGCCTGTTTTGTGATGGTTGTTTCATTTGATATCTACTACTAACAGTGCAGGGAGGGGGAGGTTTGTGTCTTACAATTATGCCTATTGCGTTAAGTTGGAGATTTATTACTAACCTCTCCTTTAACTGTGGCGAGAAAACTTATTGATTCTGAAGGCTTACAATACTGCTGTCAATCTGGCAAATACACACTTGCCAAATGTGCCCTCGCCTGATTTTATGCCTGATCATATCAACTTTAGCTGCTGTTTTGAAGATACTGTTTCTAATTTTGTTTAGGTAATGAAAATGCAATAAAAATGATAAATCAGATCTCAAAGTGGGAGCCTATGCTACTTTCCATTTTTATAATCCAGCTATTAGCATACGTTAGACTTTTTAAGGTCAGGCAGAATAATTTCCCTGGATGATTCCTATCCCAAAATCTAACAAATTATTCATATGACATTTCATGAATTATCTTTCTGTTTAGACAGCCATAGTTTAGCATTAGAACAGTTAGCAGTTTTAGGTTTGAATTTGGCAAAATGCTCGTGTATCTTATGCATTATGAAAAAGAAATTGTTATAAAGCTTTTGAAAGATTTTGAGTAACTACTTGGACAGCAGCTTGTGTCTTAAATAAAACGAACTGACTTCAGTCTGTGGAGTTTCTGAAACTGTTTAAAGTCTTTAAATAGTTTAGACATTAAGTAAATACATTACTTTTAGTAATAATTGTGGTAATTTTCTGAGAGAAGACAGATATTTATCAGTGGTTTCTGTTTTTTTGCCTAGGTCAAGTAATTGTAGTGTTTCTCTGCTTTTTTAAAAAGTGGATTCTGGTGCATGATTTATGTGGGTTGAGGGGTCTCTTGGACCCCGTAATTTAAAAAAAAAAAAATTATTGGTAGTGGTCATGTATCTTTAACAACAACAACAACAAAAAAAAAAGTTTTATGGGGAGACTCTGAGTTTTTGCTTTACTTTTTTTTCAAGTTTTAATTTTTCTTGCATCTCCTTCCCTTGTGTGTTGTGATGGCAAAAGTCAATAAGAAAGAGTTTACGTGAAAGAAAAGGTTACATTGCATAAAATTCAGTAAAAGCCTAGAGGTTATGGATTTTCAGGTAAGACTTTTGTCTGTGTGTTGTGCATAAACATGAAGAAAGTGAGGATAGTGTTTAATAGAACAGGACCATGCTATAATTCACTTTCTTGGAAGAACTTCTTTCAAGACAAACATTAACTGGTTCGCAACTGCTCTGCTCTGCCAGAACTGGGTGTGTGTGTATGTGTATTTTTATCAAGTTATCCTCCTTCAGCTTAGGCTTTCCAGCAGCTGCTGCCCTTTGTGAGTGGCAATAAAGTGAATCCCTCGCTCTGGCTGACATGGAAAAGCCCCTTTAGTGAATGCCCAGAGTAGGTGAATGCCACTTTTGAGCAGACACCACCAGACACCTGGCCAGCATACTAAAACTGTTTCCTAAGCGCTCTTCTCACAGGTGAGTTCATACTAAACTTACAGCAGTTCCTATGCTTTCAGATTAAACGCTGCATAAAATACTACAGATACTCCAGATTTTTGTCTTGGATTGCCAATTACTTTGTTCTTTTCCAAGGGTATTTTCTGACATTGCATTCACATCAAAGACTAATTTTTGAATTATTCTGTGTGAAGCCTACTCAAAAAAATATTCTTTCTATGCATATTTACTGAAATATTGCTTTTTGAGCCATAACAGTTATTATTAACATCAAAGAAGGTGAAGCAAATCTGCAACAAAACCCATTTCTCAGCATGCTTTAACAAAAGTGCCAGCTTTTGGGAGACTATATAGGTTTAGAGATCTTCTGTGTGAACATCAGAGGTGCCCTTAGCGTTACCTGTTTTGAACCTCACCCATTCACAAAGCGATGTTGTGCCCCGCAGTTGTCAAACTTGGCAACATCTGTTTCTACAATAGCACTGAGAGAGCTAATTCAGACTCTACATGAGTAGTTACTTGTTCTTGCAATGTCCAGGTGTAATGTCAAAAAGAAAGACCATTCTCAGTCCCATCTATCAGAGCAAGGGAGAGTCAGGGCTAAACCTGAAAACTGGCTTTCCATGGTGCCACAGGAAAGTTATTTATTAGCCTGGGCTCTTTGTCTGTGTATATATATATTTTTTTCAGATTCATGAATCACAATCTCTAACATCAACATGTTAATATTCTCTTTGTTAAATGAGAATAAAAATGAAGTGTTTCTGTTATCAAATTTAAGTATATAAGATTGCAAACTATACCTTTGGGGCTGAAAAACAAAGGAGAGCATTCAATTAATATTCATATCTAGAAGTTTTACTGCAAGTGTAGATTGTGCTTGAATACTTAAGAAGTCATTCAGGAGTGAATCAATACTAATTATTGTAATCAGGAGGGTTAATTAGCTGAAGATGCTGCTGATGGAAAGTTCACTGCTTACAGCCCTGAAAACACCTAAGTTGATGAAATCTGAAAGCAAGATGTCTAAGAGGACTTTGTATGGAGAGAAAAGCTTGGCTTTGCATTGCCATTTCAAGAGCCAGTTGTTCCAAAGGGGAAACATAGCTTGTACTTTGTGTTTTGCATGGTATTAATTCAGGGGGTATTAGAAGATGGAACTAAATCTGTCTTGAAGTTATTTTGTGGTAGCTTCTCATTAAATGCAAGTACCATTTTGGATAACCTGCACTGTCTCTGCAGCATTCATTTGTAGATTACCATAAATTAATATGGATAATCCCATGCATTTGTAATCTTGTTCCAGCACTGTTATTGGAAACATTTTTGTTGTTGTTGTTGGGTTGTTTTGTTGGGTTTTTTTTACCATTTTTGTGCAGGAGCAGGGTGTTTACATGGTATAAGTACATAAATGACACGCACTCTGTATCTAACATACAGGTGCACATCTACGTGCATCTGCACACACATATGCATGTACACATACATTTAAATATTTTTTTTTCATTTTGGGTGTTTATTTCTATAGTCCTGTGGCCTAAAAACTCCCACTCAGTTTCCCTCTGTAAGAAAAGTATTCAACTACATATATTTCAGAGGAGAGTTATTGAACAGGTAGTTCATGAAATTTAAGTTAGATGACAAGGAATAAAGACTTAAAACAAAAGGACTGAAGAAATCCTTTCTGTTCCCTTAATTAGAGCAGTTGTTTTTCTCATAGTAAGCATTGCCAAACTCAAGTAAAATCTACCCATACAAGAACTTTCTCACAAGTGAATTCTGAGATTTTTTCTTTAATAGCGGGTGTTTGAGGGTTTGTTTTTCTCTTTTTCCCTAATAATATATATTATGTTTATAACTAAGATGAATGTCGGGATGTTTATTCAAGTTAAAAAAAACCCAAACCAAGCAAATATCACAATTCCCCCCTCAGTCACACGTATACAGTCCCATAAACTCCCCAAAGTCAAGCAATGCTTTCAGAAGAAATAAATTCAGTTTCAAAACACATCCTTCTTCCCTCTCTAATGACATTAGAGATTATCTTGTGCAGGTGCTATTTATCTTTGCAACTGCTTTCCTATGACTGTTTTACTGCTTCCAACACATTTACTTGTATGTCAGCCATAGAAAAGGTAACTGAAAATGGCAGCTGTTGAGAAAGCATGTCGCCATGCCTGGAATGACATGCATTATCGGGGCAGCAGGAGTTGCTGGCTCTACAGCCCATTTCTACTTGACCCGCGGAATGATTGGCTGCCTGAGATGGTGATGAATCACTGGAGTTTATGAAACAGGACTGCTGGCATCCTCACAGAGGAAATAAAAACGGGATTTTTTTGTTTTGGTTTGGTTTTTTACCTCTAACACTGTGGCAAAAAGCTTTTCTTTTTTGGTTGGTTGGTTTGGGGTTGGGGTTTTTTTTTGCTTTCTTTCACTCTGCAGCGGAAGTAAACGTGTCAATTACAGTCGCTTTAATACTGCACTTGGCAAGTTAATGATTCACTGAAGGTTAATTATATTGGATGGAAGGGGGAGGGACTTTTCCTAAATTTGGGGTAAATCTTGATCAGGACCCTAATTTTCTCATCTCTCACTCTGGCCTTGAGACTGTGGCAGCCTAACTAGTAATCAGCTCTAGCAGGATGTAAAAGGATTTTAGCTGTTCTCACCCACAACTTTATTTTCTCTGCTAGTTGAAGGATCAGTGACCATTTCGTGGGCTGATATCAGACAGATCCATCTTCAGGGTTTCCGAACTAATGGCTAAATTGACATTTCTGGAAAGCATCGACTCCCAGATTTGCACTCAGTTTCTAGGTGGTTTGTGAAATTATATTATGCATTAAGCCCACATTACCGGATTAGGCTCTTAGGAGTCGGTGCTTGTAGGAAAGTGTCGCAGGTCTGTAAACCTGCCAGTGCACCGACAAGACTGACACAGTGTGGATCACAAGCTGCCCTGCAAAACGCAGCCAAGTAAAAATGATCCTTCTATTTCAATTAAAACACCCAAAATTGTGTTTGGGGGTGGGGAATGGAGAGAGTTTCTTGTTTGTCTCTCCACGTAGCGTACTCAGTGGCTGATGCGTTAGCCCACATCCCTTATTTGGGTAAAATAACCTAATTTTAAGTTAACTCTCTCTGATTCAAAGGAACAGGTTTGCCAATAAAATTGCTGAGGAAGTTTTAAATATGGCACTTAGATGAAGATAATGCTTTCAGCCTGACATTAGAGATGGTTTTTCTGGAGTCTTACGCTTTGCTGCCTAAGCTTTTCCTCCACTAGTATTCAAAAGCAATTTGCATGCTCACATATGCTATTAGACTTTTTCACCTTCCTCCGAATAATTCAGCAGAGGCTGCTGCTGGACACTGGAGAGGCTGCAGCACTCTCCTTATTTAAGGCACTGCCATCCCACGTCTCTGAAAAGCTTCTGAAATAGAGAAGGGCAAACTTTTACCAGCGAGAAGAGGTGGCATCGGGAACTGTTGCTTGTGCCCTTCGGTGTGTGAGGGGTAAATGCTGTCCTCGCTCTGGAGTTCCCATGGCAGCAAATCAGCAGGTCATCTTCAAGAGCAGCCTTTGAGGATGCCAGACAACAGTCTGTCACTGGGAGGAAGATAGAGCAGAGGGTTGGAGGGAGGGAGGTGGGGGGGGGCAAATAAAAAAGATAGAAAATCAAAGAGAGGATATGGGAATTTACTATCCCTTTTAGACAAATAGAGGAGTGAAGAGAAAAGCAAGGGCACCTTAATGTAGATCATCTTGAAATTGAACCTTGCAAGTGTAGATAGCTGTGGATGATACGATAGCTGTGCTACGGAGTGAATTTAAGATTCAAATCCTGCACCTGCTCTCCCTGGAAGCTGCAGGTCAGCATCTGAAGAATTGAGGCCCTCTAGAAAGGAAACGGTGAATTATCAGAAAACTTAAATTCTTAGAGACTCGATTTTCCACTGTAACAACCTCTTGGTTTCATTTTCCTTCTCTTCTGCCTAAAAATGGTCTATTTTCAGCTAAACTGTGAGGAAGGAGCTCACTCTAAAGCTTGAGAATTTGCCTGCATCATTTCAGCCCACATTTAATTTTAATGAGAGAGTTATATAAGCCCCTTTAAAAATAACAAAACACTAACAGAACTGCATCGGCAACATCAGGTGTTCTGCAGTGCTGCTCCAATGAATCATATGGAGGTTTGTCTGTGCGCGGCTGTTGAACATACGTTTAACTCAGATAACCCCCACCTCCCAAACACAGCAAGCCAAAGTGGCCAAAATTTTTCCTTCAGTGTCATCCTCACAAAAGGATGCCAGACTAGATGTTTGCCCAGGAACCTTAAAAAAATCACATTATCAATGGATTGGGATTTTTTTTTTTAAGAAGTTGCGGATGAATTATTGCGACTCTACTGAAGTGAAACATTCTATGTTAGAAGTTATGTTGGTTTTAACATTTTGCTTCAGAAAAGAAAGCAAATGTTCATATTCATTGTGCTGAGCCCTGAATCTCTGAAATTGTTGAGAACAGCTTGTTTACCAGGCAGCTCTGGGAGTAATAAACATATGACTTCATCAACGTTCCTTCTGGAGACAGAATTTGGGGGAAAAACTGAATCAGCAATTTTGAGCCTGTTAAACATCTTGGCTCAGATGCAGTCCTTGGCTCTAGGAAGTCCCTCAGCCTCCTTTGCTGGAAGGTGGGAAGGATCACAGTGCATTTGCAGTACTTGCGTGCTCTTTCTCTTTGCGTCCATCACAAACCATTATCAGAGGGTCATGGACTAGGTGGACCTTCTAAGCTACGTGGCATTTCTTACATGTCCATTTCGGGGGGGAGGAATGCCAAACCAGGCATGGTGCAGTTTTCTGCATGTTTGAATGCCTTACTGCTGGAGCCTTCTCTTTTCATCCCTCATGTCCTAAGGCTTAATGGATTCTGTCTGCAAGAAATAAGGATGCCAAACAAAGATAGTTACTTTACATATTATCGGGGTGATTGTTATTTTTGAGGTACAAGATGTATGCTGGGCATCTCACAAACAACTCAAAAAAAGACCTGTGAAATTTCCTACCTTAAACATGTTACAATTTGAGTGTATGTTGAGATCCAGCTGTTTGCAGTGAAAAACCCCACATACAACAAGTGAACGAGGAGAGAAGATGGAGGTTAATCTGGTGAAGATCCTGCTGTTAGGAGTGCAGTAAGATATTTCAGGTATTGTTATAAACCCCTCAGATTTTTTATTTTATTATAATAAGCCTACTTCTGGCTTGCTGTGTCTTGATGCTCCTTACCCATCCTCTTGTCTTGCTGATGTCACCTTAGAAATTCACACTTCCCTTTTTCCATTACTTGTGGAGTTGGAGTTGTCCTCCTGGTCCAGCCTTCTGGTGTATTCAGCCCATCCCTTTCCCTGATACCACATCTCTCCCAATAACCAATCTCCCCAGGTGGACAAAAATGTTCAGAAATCTCAAATTTATATAAAACAAAGGTATATATATTTATATACATTTATATAAATATTCTGTCTTGTAGTGGATGTTCCTGTGAGTTTGGAGGCGGGGAGAGGGGTGTTGGGTATTTTTTTGGTTTTATTTTTCCCCCTGCCCTATGAAGGCATAAACAGGGCTCTTACACATTGTGAGGGTGGAGCAACACAGACAAGAGCTCCACATATGTGATCCCGTCCAAAATAATACAAGATGATATTTTTTCACATGAACATAATGGCCAAATCAAATAATATTAAACTCCTTCTTCCAGGGTTGGTTGGAAAGTGTCTTTTTTTTTTAACCATAAATAATGTGCCTGCTGTCTAGCAGGGTATCAGGTCTGCCCAGTGCACGCCGTGCCCCAGTTTCACTCTTCGTTGGCTAGTGGTTGCTGATGAAATCAGTCAGCGGTTGAGAAGATAAGGTAGTTCATACAAAAAAAGAAAAAAAGAGGGGAAAACAGTCAATGCCTCTTGTCAAGATAGGAGTGGGCTGACAAAAACCTCGGTCCTGTGTCCGTCTGCACAAGGCACTACACATAGGCAACACCCACAGATGAGTAGTAATGCTCTTCAATAGGGCTGGAAATAAATACGGGTCAGTCAGGCTTGGTCTTGAAAATGTTTACTTGTTACTACATTAGTATTTGCTAAATACAGCACTGAGTGCTGTGGATAGTCCAGTTGGAGCAAATGGTACTGGCTCGGCACTAGCATTGCTCAGGATCCGACCTGAGAGTCATCATTGACTATCCCATGTATTTGCATGTTATTAACAAAGTACAGTGTTCCTCCAAATCAAAGGCCTTTCCTAATAGCTCCCCATCACACATAGAGTCTGCCTTGTGCCATAAAAATCTTCCCTAATTGGTTTCAGAAAGATTGAGTTATTACCCGCAAAACGGAACAAAAGCCTTATCCCCACAGTGGGATGAAGTCACCTCTTCAGTGGGATGAAATAGGAAGGGGAGGGGGAAAGTGAGTGGGAAGTTTTACTATAGCAACCAAGTTTACATAATATCAGTGTGCTCCAAGTGAAAGCTCTAGAAATGCTTAATTTGAGGTACCTTTTCACAGGGCTAATTTTAAATGACGTTTATTTCTGAAAATTACTGATTAGTTACAATAGCCTACAGAAGTGTGTGGGGGGAGATTCACAAGCGGCTAAGATCTGAATACTTAAAATTCATTGATCGGTTTTAACCAGTAATTTAATTTTCTTTTAAAAAGGGTTTTGGTTATATGGAAATTGTTTTCTTTCTCAAAAAAATTATGAAGAGAAAGGGGACTGTTGGCTTCACAAAAGAAACCCCAGACACCTTACTGAAAAGTTAAGGCTTCATAATGCAAAAACTTCATCCTGATATTCAATCGAACTAGTAAAGTTGGGTTTGTTACAAATAATACCAAGACACAACAAATGGCAAAAAGGTGCAGAATCAGGTCCACTATGTTCTGCAACTCAGAGAAATGCACTGCTTTTTGCTTTGATTGCTTACAGCTTTTACACCATCCTTTAGCTCTGCCCAAATACTTCATGTAACTTGTGCTCGTGTGCTTTGTTTTTTTTTCCTTTTTTTTCTTTTTCTTTCTTTCCCCTTTCCCCTTCCTCTCCAGAAGCCTGCTCCTAAAAGGTAAGCTGATGGGCTTCCTTGTTTCTAGGCAGGTAGGCTCACATCCTGCCACACAAAACAAAACACTGTTATTTTTTGCTACTAGCCACGTTACTACTTCCCGGGTCACGGTTTGCCTGGAAGGTTATTTCTTTGTGAAAGACAGCAAACACCTCATTTGCATTCACTAACGCTATCTGGACCAGATTTCTTTTTCCCCTCGCATTAGTGGGAGATCCTGAGCGATTCCACTGAAGTCATTTGAGCCTGCTCCAAATTTACACCGCTGTTGCCCAGCTCTGCCTCTACCGTCTCTGTTAGAAACTTGCTTTGATGCCAGAGATAAGCTGAATCCCGAGCATGTTCATTGGCTTAGGGGGGAATAAAGCAGAGGATTTGAACTCTCTTCATACTGCCTTGCAGGCTTGGGAGAGAGTGAAGTCATTCGGAAACTTTCCCTTGAAGTGCTTCCAGCAGTAGCATTTCCTTGGCCCAGGACTTGGGGTGGGGGGGCAAGTTGATTACATGAGTGGCAATTAAGGGAAGGGGTCCGGTGGTGGGATGTGATGTGAGCTCCACGCTGGACCTGGCTGCAGCGTTGGGAAGGGAAGGGGGTGTCTGCTCTCTCTGTCACCCACTGAGTGAGAGACAGAGGCAGTGATGTCAGAGTGAGATCATATGCTCGACAGCAATCTACCGCTCAACCCCTGCCTTTCTACCACTGAACTTTTCGCAGGGTTTTTTTTTGCTCTGAAGAGGTGTTCAGTTTCCAAAGGTTGAGTTGTTAGGAGAAATTGCATATAGCTTTGTGTTTTAAAAGCCACTTGAACGGTGACTAATCTGCCAGCTTGAGGTGGAATTGCTTCATCTGCCCCACTTAGAGGTACGGAGAAACCGAGGCACAAAGAGTAAATGATGGGACTATGAGGGCAAGCGGGGTCTGGGCCTCTGAAACAAGAGGACGATGGATAGGAGGCGACATTTGTAGCTGGAATACGATTAAAGACCCAGAATTGCTGATACCAAATTCCAGGTTCCTTCCTCAAAACTGCCATATGCTCTACCAGCTGAAAAAGCTTAATATCGGCAGGCAGCAATAGCGCAGCAATAATGCAGCTCCTCTAAGTCAGTGTTTACATCCATTGTCTGGTTTATACTGCGAAAATTAATGCAGCCTCATTTGCCATTCCCCCTCCCTGTTTCCCCTCTGTACTACAGTAACGGACCAAAGCTTCCATTTTTTCCTTCATTTTTATTAAAAGTTGCTGTATTGCGCATATGTGTCAGTCAAGAAGCTGGTATTAGCGTTACAAATGACAGAGCTGAGCCTGTAACAGTGTGAAGCATTCAGTTTGGGGTTTTTTTAAAATATTTTTTAATTCTGTTTTTCACCACTTACCCTCTGCGTTCGAGAGTTAATTCATACACAGACACTACATAATTTATGTTTGAGAACCAAATTATTCGAATGCGGTTTCTCCTTATAAGCTCTCCTTGAGTCCTATCTTGGTATCTTTTACAGAGTTTCTTTTTGCATTTGACCCTGTTCCTGCCTCTAACTTTTAAATGGCAAAAGCAAATGTGCTTTGAAAAGTGTGTTACACTGTAGTTGTTAAATAAAGCAATAACCTATGCACTTGTAATGCTTTCTCTATGACCTACTTACATACTACTTCACCCTCCTTATAGTATGATTAAAAGCTGCTTTGAATCCACTATTCCCTCAAGGGATTTGAGGCTAGAATTTAACAAACTGCTGAGAAGGCTTAAGTCAGTAAGAGGGCTTCCCTACAGCTTCTTCCAGCTAATTCACATGTAATTAAAAGGAAAATAAATATTTCAAAAGAACATACGTTTTAATGAAGCATTTTTAAGCACTTACACCTTGTGAAATGGGACAAATTTATAAAGATCTCACTATTCCATATGCAGATTTTAAGCAAAATTATTTGTGACTCCCTCCTCCCCGCTTTGCATCCTGTGCTAAGCATAGATTTACTTTTCAGTCAGCAGCAGTGGGACTGTGGTCCTTAAAAGTGACAGGCAGATGAGACTTAAGTCCCTTAGATCTAGCATTTACCTTTAAAAAGAAAAATTAAAAAATAAGATGATGAGGAGGTAGAGATCTGGCCGCACAGGGTGAAGCAGGGGTAGAGACTTCTTACTTAACAGAGTATCTTCATCCTCACTGAGCTGCCTGTATTTCTTCTGAGCTAAAACCTGCCCCTTCTGCAGTGGCAAGATTTTGAAATTGAAAGTTAATCCAACTCTGCTCTGGGCTGGATTAACCACCATGGAGGCCTCAGATCAAAACCCAGGTGGCTGCATCCAGCTGGAGAAAGTTGTGCTGGTTTCTCCTTTTCTTGCAACTTTGCACTTGTTTTGTTTTTTTTTTTTTTTCTCCACTCTATAGTCCTGCATCAGGATGGATGGATGGGTGGCATGGAGGAATTGCCATTAATTTAGTAAAGAGGAACCATAGCTTTGCGTTGTGCATTTCTGTGTAGATATTTAGGTGCCATGGTGATGAGGACAGTATGTGAACGTATAGAACAGAGCAGATTAATAACACTATAGATATCTGTTCAGGATTGCAGCTGTCCTACAGGGATTATGCTGAGGGCCAAGTGAACCTTTTCTTTCTTTAGACTTGCAAAGTAGGCAAAAATTTTAGCAGCCTGAGGGGTTTTTCTTCCTTTTTAACTGTTTAAAATGGAAAAGTCTCTTAGTGTGATAAGCCAGACTCTGAAAATTCACCTGGTCTGTATTTTAATTATCAAACCGTTGATGGCCAAAATTTAAATGAAACTTGGCCTGACCGATAAGCTTGTTTATTTATTGGTCAGTTTAATTTTATTTTAGAATGCTCTTTGAAAAGTTTAAGTGTAATAGTTTTTAATTTCCATTCTTTAACTTTTTTTTTTTCCTAAGTGTTGATTATCCAGAACAAATCAAATTAAAAAACCTGGAGAGAGATTCAGGAGCACACACAATGCCGAGAAACGTTTTGTCTGTCTAGACTGCTCAGATCATCCAGTAATCTTCGTAAATATGTTAATATTCTTTTGCCTGGAGCTGCTTTGTACTGAAGCAAGTAGGTTTTGGAGATGCAAAGGAAAATTTATACAGATTTTCAGGGGGCGGGAAAGTGTGGGGGGGGTGGCTACAGCTATTTGTACGTGTGGAGTTTGGTCTTGAGGGTGTCCCTTCTGCGTGCCAGCTGTGGCCAAGGCCGAGCGCAGCCGGGTTGGGAGCGGGCTTTTGGCAGGTTTCAGGCGGGAGGAAGGATTTTCCGCCCTTATTTGATTCAATCCCTGGTTTTGATCAGTGAGGACAGAGTTACTACTAGCCCATCGCCAGCCAGCACCAGCAATGTGAACCTTTAATGGGTGCCAAGGGCGGAGTGACGGGGATTTGAGGACAGAGAGTCTGCACCCAGTAACCCGCCTAAATGTTCCCAGCGCTCCCAGTTTGGAAGTTGGCGATTGCGCCCTTCCTATCATACTGAACTGGTTCGAACCATCGGTAGGAATTTAAGCAGAGGGCTGTCTGCCGGCGCTAACTGCGCGGGGGGCACGGCTCCCCCCTCACAACCCGAACCGGAGAGCGTGGGGCAACGGGCGGGCGCTGGGCTCGGCTGGCTCTTCCCTCCTTCCCTCCCACGCCGCCGCCCTCGAAGTTCGGCCGGGCGCTGCCCTCGGGCGAGCCGGTGCCCCGCCTCTCCCCCCCCCCCACGCC
>VXBZ01006768.1:177892-198730 GCA_013399135.1 Heliornis fulica
CCTTCCCTTCCCTTCCCTTCCCTTCCCTGGCGGAATAAAAACCCGCTTGCCAAAGCTCCATTAGTTTCTAAATCCAAATCACTCACTCGGCATCCACCGGGAGTCTGACCAGATAGAAAGCAGGGACCGTCTTTTCTTGCTTGTTTCATCCTGTTCCGGGCAGCTGCCTGGCGCGGAGAGTGTTAATTAGGGTGAGGATGGTTGCTTCACATGCGGTTGAACTGGGGATAAGATTTATCGGAAGGCGCTGAATGCTGGAATTTCAGAGAGAGAAGTGTATTCCCCTAGCCCGGCTCTGCTCCATTAATCTCCATCTGAAAGTTTCTATTACTATTCTCTTGGGCATTGCCAATTGACAGGGATTTTCAGGTAACCTAAGCCTTATATATAACAAAAATTTAGAAAGCGAGTAACGAGGAGATAGTCGTTTGCTGGAAGGTAAAGGAGGCTGCGGACTGTGCTGCGTTTTTACGGCATCCAGAATGTCTTTTATTTTGTTGCTTTTCCTTCTTTAATCAGGATGACAAATGTGGTTTGAGTTTCATCAGAATGAAGCGAGAAGCTTTGGCATTGACTCTGTACTGGAGCTATTCTGGTTGAGGCAGCGCTTAAGTTACGAGTGTAAATAAACCCGGGTGTGCAGCAGAGACTGTCACCTGCGATTTGCACAAATTGGGTTGCGTACTGTGCCCCCATCTAAGACTATTCAGACTTTCATTGCCTGCTTTACTGGCAACCAAACTTTCTGCTGAGGTGTGGAGTGCTTTTCCTTGCGCCAACGCGTGTTCTGCGTGGAGATGCTCAGCGGGGGGCAGTTGTTGGGGTTTACTGAGCGTGTGGGGGAAAGGGGCTAGGGGAGACGCTGCTTGGTGCGGATGGCTTGCGCTGGTTTTGGTTTGGTTTGGCCGGTGTAAGAGGCTTTTTCTTATAGGCAACGGTTGGTTTAGGAAAAGGTGCTGTTTTTGTCCCCTGGTGCGGAAAAACTGCGTAGGTTTGACTCTCGGGGTACAAAGTTGTGGCTGAATGTTTTGGATCGCTTGCTCTGCGGCTGAGCTTTCCCTTGTTCTCAGGGTCTCGGCTTTGATTAGACTATCTACCTGCTGTCCTTCCGGGCAGCCGGTAAAGATACTGCTAACCAACATCTCCAAGCTCAAAGGCACTATTAACTGCGACTGCTGGTGCCCTCTTGTCACTTAGGCTTATATAACTTTATCTCCAACTTGCCCCTCGAGGGGGGAGCACCATGTCAAGCTCGCCCTTTTGCATCGCTATCTTTATATCCCTCTTCTCTGGGAAGCATCCATAATGTATTTTAACACAGTTTGAAACACAGTCCGTGTTCACCTAATGCAGGTCTTAATGTGTGCCCAGAGAAACAAAAATTACTCTAGAGATGTGTCAGCTTCTAAGTAGATCTCTGAATACAGGAGTTTAATAATGAAATTGTTAAAAACGCACATTCCTGTAGGATTTGGTCTTGGTGCCTCTTTTTTTTTTTGGGGGGGGGTGTACTTTGTAATGTCTTGAATAGAAGAAACTTTACCTCCTGCATCATCAGTGGTGTTGTGATGTGCTTCCAGTATTAACCAAGCTTTGCTTTGCTGCTGATCTAAGTTATTGTGAAGATGTGTGATTTCAAGGATCATGTGTCAAGCATACAAATTTTTAGGCCAGGGGAACTTCTATTCTTAAAAAAATAATAAAAAGAATCTTGATAGTAAATGTTCTCTATGGAATCTTTGCTAAACCACCTTTCTGAAACTCTTATTTTGCTGTTTAAATCATCTTTATTTTGTCCTTCTAGCCAAGGGGTGACATAGATTTATTTGCAAGTCCCCAGCTCTCTGGGCTAATCAGTGCTGACGAGAATGCAGTTTGATTACGCATAAGGGGTCATGGGCATGTCTGCACCTTACCCTTTTGCTGGCCCACCCCAGACGTGCAGTGAGATGCCAGCAGCGTTCGTCAGGGTGGCACAGGACAGCGCCGAGCGTGCTCCAAGTTATCATGCTGCACTAAACTTTTAACCTTGCCATCTGGTCTAGCTGTGGAGTACAGCTTGGTTCAGTCTTTAGCAGGAAGGAATTTCCTATTTTAGAGTGAGGTAACTGACAAGATCTGTGTAAAACTTTCTTTTGCAGTGAAAATTTGCAAAACTGATTTTTTTTTATTTTATTTTAATGCAGTGGTGTATCTCACATTTTAGGCAATTGGTACCATATAGTATCACTTAACAATTCCTGTTCTGTACAAATTAAAAATTCTTTGAATTATTTTCAGTACCATCCTTTGTATCTCTGTTAAAAAAAAAAAATTCAGGGACTAATTTTCAGTGCATACCTATTGTGACAGTCAACTGCCAGCTTGATAATTGCCAAAGTTAAAAAGCTCTTATGTCTGTGAGACTGTTAATCGCTTTTAAATGTTGCTTTCTTCCGAATTTTGCTGCTGTTGTTATCTAGCTAAATATAAGTAAAATAGAACATCAGATACTTTGTGCATGACAATTTAGTATAATTAAACTGTATGCATGGCACGAGTGTACCTGGTTGGTAATTGAATGGCAGTTTCACTAATAAAAATTCATTAGTAAAATGGCATTGGAAAATAGACCCTCTAGGAGATGAAGCATGAAGATGCATGGAGTTGTGTTCTTGGGGGCAGGTGGCAGGTTGGATGCTCTATCTGTTGTAAATACCTGGAAAGAGACTGCTTGGTTATTGCTGCAGTTAAAGGATCGGAAATTGTTTGAGTGACGTTATGCATGGCTTGTGTGCGTTAACTGTGTGGAAGATGCAGCCATGAAGAAAAGATGCAATTGGAGGTGTGTGTGTGTACATGTGGGCAGGGTAGGAGAGGGTTAATGTTTACTAAGTGCGGTTATAAAATGTGAGTTCAGTGTAATGTGCTTAGGAATTTCACTGACTTAAATGTACATGCCAACTGGATGGTTGCAAATGGTTGCTTTGAGGATTAAAACTCATCATAGTAACCCCCCACGTTGATTTCTGCACTATCACCAAAGACTCAGTTCTGTGATATACATTCCACTGTCCTGGATTACTTCTAATATAAATGAGTAATAGCATTTATTGCTACAGAGAGAAACTCAAATTGGACTTGGATTTCTGGTAGCTGGATGAAATGTCAATAAAATGCGTGATGCTTTAAGCAGTCCGTGTGCAACTTCATGAGTTTCGTGGCAATTATGCATAAAAGTATTTAGTCTTTGAATTCCTACATCCTTTTATCTAAGATGAGTCAAAATCAGATCCAAGTGCAATATGTTGATTAAAGAGGCAGCGAAGATCAATTTTCAATACTTTCAAATTATCTGTATTTACTGTGTAATAAATGAAGGACGTTGCCATTTGTGGGGCGTTCTTTAAAAAAAAATCCCAAACTTCCATTTCTGCATTAAACCTGCAGAATAAGATTTTTGAGGCATAAACTGAAGGTAATAAATTTAACTTTTTTTATTTTTTTAACTTCACTGCAGGGAAAACTTGACATACTGTCAAAAATAATTTTCCAACTATATGGGGTTTTTAATACGGAGAATATAAAAAACGTGAATTGATACCTGAAAATGCAGAGCTGGGTGTAAGCTGGATTTTTTTAAAAACCATAGCCTCATCCTTACACTGGCATCTTATTCTAACTTTAATTTAGCAATAGCTTTTAAGTATGAAGACTTGTTATTTAAGTTACTTGCACAAGAGATTCTTTGAGATACTGCTGAGGGAAAGCAAAGTAGAAGAAGAAATCTTGAATGTTGGTTGATGAAGAGCTTGACAAAGTAATGGATGTCGGTTAAGCAATTGTGATTTCATGGTGTTCTTCTCCCCATCATCTTTTCTAGTTGCTGCCTAGAACCCCATTCAGTATGTAACCTATGGTAACTCCTGGCACATTAATATTTAAATATATCTTCCACATCCTGTGATAGGATCTCACAAGTTTTTAAGCCTCCTCCACATGTATTCATCATCCAAATTAATCATCAGTTCTGATTGCTTTAAAAACTTTTAATAACTCTAAATATTTCATTGGCACTTGAGCGTGTTTGATATCTTATGAGCATTTGGACTATTCAATTTCCATAATTAATTCATAGTTTAATAAAAAAATAGTTGACCCTACCAATATAGGGGAAAGGTGTACAAAATCTTTTTGTATTTTAGAACTCTTGGGATGCAAGGAATACAATTTGGTGTGAGATAACTTATAGAGAGAAGCTACTGTCTCCTAGTTCAAGCATATAAAACCCTATTTTCTTTTTAAAGCAGAGAGGTGATTTTAAAAAAATCCTATTATTCCTATAAACTGTGTTTCCTGTAGTGTGTTCATGTAATTGCAAAGTATATTGCATCTTCTGACATTGTTTCCTTTGAAAACAAATTGATGGCAGGTCAAGGTTAACCAGGGGCTGAAGTCAAAGAACACAAGAGACACGTAGAGAGAGAGAGGCCGAGCTTTCCTTGGCGAGGAAGTGGAAAAACAGGGAAAACCTTCATAGGTACAAGAAGGATGCAGGAAGAAGAATGCCTATTTGGAAAATAAAAACTAATTAGAGCAATAAATGTAATGTTCTCAAGTAATTGTGAAATAATTATTCCCCTTTAGAATCATCATACTTTAATTGCTTTCCCCTGCATTCCCACATTCTGCATGCCTATGGAAAGGAAGAGAAGCACTTGTGTTCCCTCCAGGATTTCATTTTTCATTTGCAGTAAGCTGCTGGCTTTCTCGTAAAGGTTTTCAGAAATATGTTGCCTTAAATGCCGTTGTGTTCTTCCATATGGTGTTAAATGGAAAAGGTGAATGGCAGATGCTGAAGCTATAAATTCTCTCCTATCATACAGATAAAGCACCCTGAGATTTAGTTGTGCTGTTTAGCCATCCTCTGTATCACGGATTCATAATCAATCTCTCATTTTCATTGAGACTGTGTTACGTAATGGGACACACTTCAGCAGTGCATTCTCTTTGCTCACAGCTTGATCCTTGAAAAATCAGCTGACAATAGTTTAAAATTATAATATTAATGAAGAGGAGATCATCTGGCCTTCAAAATGACATCTGAAAGCAGCTTCTGTTTTGTGTTAAATCTTAATTACTGTATTTAAATGAATGCCTAAATGAGCCAATTCACAAAGGAGTTGCCTACTGTACCGATAGTGCCTGTTTATGATTTCTTTATTTTTTTGTCCTGTGGGTTTACGCAAATACAAATCCCAGTTTATACTGAAAAGAACAGCTATGTTCTTCTCCCTTGTATGACTGAGCTGAAGAGTACCAAGTATCCCAAGTCTCTTCTTTTCCCTGGGACACCTTCTCCCATGCTTGGCTGTCCTTGCCTAGCCAGTGGTGGCAATAGGTGGTGCCATGTTCAAAGGCCGTACTCCCAGAGAAACAGTGGTGCAAGAGCAGTGGGAAGGGCTCCAGGTCAGCTTCCTGAGGGCTATTTTGTGACTTTACCCATTGCTTGCTATCAGGGACAGCACATTGCCATACCTGAGGGAAAGCTTATGGCTTTGGACCAGGGAGAGATTTACACTGTATGTGTAAGTAAGGGGTCCAGCCCTGCTGCCTGGGGTTATGCTGGAAGGAATGTAACTGTGTCCAGCTGTATCCAGGGCAGTCTGGACACATTTACCTCCTTCCAGCTGTGCCCAGGTCATGCTGCTGCCCCCTGGGATGTGCTCATCCTCTGCGAGGGAGCAAGTAGGGAATTGATGTCCTTTCTTTCCCTGGCAGCCTGTGCAAGTTGAGCCACATCAGATTTGCCAGAAAAACAGCAGCAGCAACCTAAGTATTTTGCTGCGAGTCTTCACGTCTCTGTTAATTTCTTAAATTGTTCAGTGGCTCTTTCTCTGGGGTATTAAAGTTTATGACCGTGGTTATTCTGGAGATGCAGCAGCCATTGCTCTTTCATGGAAATGGCATTAGTGATCTGCTGATTTATTTTTATTGTTTTCCTCCTTGTGTGCAGGTTAGCATCATAAAGCAAATACAGTTCTGACAGAAAGGTCTAGCGCTGTCTCTCTCCCAGTAGTGGGGGTTATTTATTGTAGTGCCTCTTTACAACTTTTTCAGTTTCTTGCTGTTCAAATGGCCTGGCCCCTGCACAGCAGTGGAGCTGTTGTATAGGGAAGAGGTTGGAGATACGCAGCTACACCTGCTCTTTAGGTCTGTCTGCATGATAGGACAAGTAGTTACTTTCAACCAACCAGGACCCTTTCGGTCCCAGATGATACTGTGCTTTTTTTTATGCTCTGTTCCTACATAGCGTGTATCCTTTGAAGCAGTTCCAGTCTGATTGCAAGTCACAGCTGACAAGAGCTATCTCTTGTTTCACAACCCTGAAAAATAATGAAGATCCTTCATCCTCTTAATCCAGTTGCATGACACTGTCTTCTTGTTCGATACACGTGCACTCTCCCCATCTCTTGCTTCTCAGTGGCTTCACATCACTAGTTTGCTCAGAGATGCAAAAACTTGATGCACCACTTGTGTCATTGACTGCAGACCTCAGTGGCACTTGGTCTGGTGGCACTGACAGTGCCTGGCCTTGTGTGAGATAAGAGCATTTCATTTGCCTGAAACAAACCCAGGTAATTGAAAGTTATTCACTTCTGTCAGAAGAGAAATGTATTTGAAAATCTACAAAATCAAATGATCTAGTCCCTTCTTTTTAATTTTTTCTTCTTTCCTGGCTCAATTGCCTAGATCTGTCATCCTTCACCTGCAGCTCATCACTGGTGAGAGAGACATCTGGCCATGCCCTTTATCAATAAATGCTTTTATTTATTTTTAATATTTTACTACAGATGGATTGTAGAACAAGCATTAGGAGCCTTGAAACGTTGTCAAACACACTTCATGCCCAGTGGCTATCACTTGAAGAAAGCCTTGTTCTGTACCTGCTTTTCCTAAGAAATGCTGTGGAAGTTGCCAGTTAGGTGGCTGCAGTTTTGCTTGATTTCACTGTGCAATTTGGTAACCTTGAACACCTTGTGATCAAGAATTTTCTTTCAGGAAAGAAAAAAAAAATCCAGCATTTTATCTGCAGTGTTTCTGTATAAACATACAGAAAAGTTTATAACTTCATTAGTAGATAAACTTTCAATCTTAAAAAATAAATTGTAATTTCTTCTTATTGCTTAGAAATAATTTTCTGGTATATACTTTAACTCCCTTATCCATGTTACTTTAACCCTGCTGTCCCCCCCCCAAAAAAAAAAAATCAGGGAATTATAGTGAGTTAGTATTTTAGGTATGAGTTCAGTCTTCATAGCTGATTCTTGAAAATACTCTGATTTAGGGCAACTTCTGAGTCTTTACCACAAACCTGTAAATGCCTAATTAAGAGAGCATTTGATGATCAGGTGATCTTGTAGGAGGAAAAAATTGCAAAAGTCATTCCTGTTGTCCTAAACTGACTCATGTTTTGCAACTTCTTCCTAGAAGCACTGAAATTTTAGGTTTCCAAGGTGAGCACTGGCTTTTTCTGGCAGGTTCAGAGTTGCCAAGTCCCTTCTGTAGGTCGGTGTTGAGTGGGAGGGAACTGGGGGAAGAGGAAGAAATAAAATTAGCATTTAATTTTTCAGGATGTGGAAAAACAGATGACAAGTGAAGCAATTCTTAGAAAAAGCGTGCGTCCGGACACGTAAAGCACTATTATGTGGTATCTTGTTACCAACTATAGCCTGCTGTTCGTGTCCAAGCCAGACTTCCACTGCCTTTACAGGAGCTTGGCTTGAACGAGGAATGCATAATGCTGGGCTCTGTGTCCCATGCCAGGCTGTCCAGCTCCAAACCATGAATTATAATCAAATACACACTCTTTACTTCTTTCTCCCATTGCTCACTTCAGAGTAAACTTCTACATGGAAACTCACTTCTCGGGCACTCTTCTACCTTGCTAGCTGAGTTGCTGTCTTCATGATGGAGGAGAAGATGTCTATTTTAATTTGACGGGTATTCTTTTGAGGGATGTTCAGACATCTCATGTTGGGGCAGGGAATTTCTGTTGTTGTTGTTGATGAACCTGTTCCCCTTTGCCAGAGAGGAGGATTCATCTCGACGCCTGAGGGCTCCCGGCTTTCACCGACATACATCTCTATCGTTTGGCTGCAGAAGACTGAACGCCTCCTTTTAAGTTGGCTTGTTTTCTGTGGAGAAAAGACTAAGTGCAGCAGCTTCGTTACGGTGCTCAGATACAGTCACAGAAAGTCCTACAATATATTACTGATTTTTAAAACAATTTTATTTGCCTGATGTCATTATTGCTTAAGTGTAGCTTAGTATCATGTGTGCGAGACCATGTTTATTTATCTTCAAGACAAAGCTGTGTAGGAAAACCTCAGATTTTTTTAAAAATAATGTTGCTATATGCTGTTCCTTGGGTATTTCACATGAGTGGAATGGAGCTCCGGGTGCTGTATTATATACTGCAGAGCATAATGACTCTGGGGCAGCTTCTGTGTGGTTTTGAGGGCTTTTTTCTCCAGCGGTCACTCCAGTGTTGCCCTGTAGATGTTGACACAGGGTTTCTAGCTGTCGATGTAAAGTAGGACAGAAGCAACTCTTGATCGTGCTCTGCAAACCTTTCATTTGCAGCAAACACACAGCAATCTGTAGAGGAGTTAGATGTGTTTTCCAGCCAGAAGTATTGCTTAGTTTGGCCCAAGCACTCTTCAACAGCACTGACTGATCCCCATGTTTTCAAAGTATTATTCCAAGCTCCTTTAGGTCTTTTCTTTCCCTTCTGTGTGTACAGTTTATCGGATTTGGGAAAAGGTCCTGCAGCACCATCGTTGTTGCCCGTGTGGCTTTGTTGGGGAGCAGCAGGCTGCTCATAGCAAGAGCTACACGCCGGGATTCAGAAAGGAACAATTTTCAGCTTGCTAAGATGCCCATATTGCTACCTGGAAGCTCTGCAGGAGCTGGAGACTTTTTGGCTGTTTCTGTGCCTCTTTGCTCCCTCTGCCCTCACCTCCACATCGGGGGATACTTACACTTCAGTGCTTTGCTGGCCTTCGGAGGATTTGAAGGTCTCTGAGCTTCCCTAGACTCTACTTTCCCACTTGAGTAGAAATGGAAATGGAGAGGACTGCTGCGGGCTTGAGCTAGTCAGGTCTCTGATTTTTCTGTTTGGTTTGAAGCTGCAGATTTGGAGTTGAGAGATGCCAGGCCCCTGGGTAAGATGAATATTGTGGAAAGCAGATGAGCAGAGGAAAATGAGGGGAGGAAGGTATGTGTTTAGGCAGACTTTCATAAAAGATGCAAATTCAGGATTACTTAGCAGAGAAAATAATCATTTAAAATTAATGTTATATTTAAAAAGTGAAGCATCATATGTGTTAACAGGAATGAAGATTTTATTTTTAAAGCTCAGCAAAGCCTCAAATCCCAGAAAATGCAAAACTGCTGCTGATAATTTCTGAATATGAACCTGGAAGGCTTTGTGGAAACTTAGAAGGAAATAAATCAACTTCCCTATCCTTCCCCAAAACTCTTTGGGCAAAAAAATTAAATAAATCTGTAAATATTTAACAGCAAATAATCACATTGCCAAGAACCAGCAAACAAAGCCCTTTTATCCAATCCTATAATATGCTGTAAATAATGAAAACCCTTGTAGGTCTAGCTGGGTTGTGGGTTTGTTTTTTATTTTTATCAGTGAAGGAGCTTAGCATCTAGCACTTTAAAAACCCATCAACATAGCTAAAACCCTTTCCAGTCTCTTACCACTTCATGTCATATTTTTTCTCTGTCCTTGACATACGCAATTTGCCTCCTTATATCTGTTTAAAATGCTGGGAGCCTTCACATGCTCTGCTCCATGTTGCATGCCTGCAAGAAGCCTTCCCCCTCCCAGCTTTCCTACCTTGCAAGGTGAGAACTGCCCTGCTCTGCTCTGCTATCCCTTATCACCATCCATTCCACATCCATTTCAAACATTTCTGTGATTCCTCCTCAGCTTCTCTGGTGGAAGAAGTTCCTATAAGCGTCTACAAAACATGTGCTTTATTTTCTTTCTCCTTTGAGAAGATAAGTAAGAGAAACCAATTGAACTGGGAGAACTACCTAGAATTTAGATTGGAACTGCTTGATTATTTTAAATTCTTACTATCCAGCTGGTGTATCGTCTTGTGAGCATCCCTGGAAGTATGAAGTTCTATTTTTCTTCTCTTTGTGGTCACTGTACCATTATCCTGGAATTATCGCCTCTGTCTATCATGTTTTAGGTCTTCCGGAGATCTGTTGTCAATTAAAAACGTTGCTTGGCAAAACATAGTAGTAGATTTTCTTGCCTTTTTGTAGAGGATGTTTTATTAGGTTCTCTTTTTTTTTATTTTTTAAGTCTTGTGCAATGGTTATGAACCAAGTATGATACTATTATGGATTTATTTTATTTTTTTAACCTACAACCACAAGTTGCCCTACTTACCCAAGGCAAATCACTGTGGATCTACGTAATATGCCTTTCTCAAGGGCATCTGTTAATTCCTCATGATAAGCTGGGAGTTTCAGCCAGGAATACTGAGCATTGAAAGAAGACCCAGTAAAACTAGTAGGGCTTAATTTTAATCAAATTTTAAGCAATTCTCTCAAACTATAGCTTGGACAGACTTTGTGTGTGAGCAGTTGCTTCAGTGTTGAGGTGTTTTGGTGAAACTTTAATTAAGGGGAAGGAATGGTGTTCCCTTATACAGTAAGCATATGTAGCTGCAAATTAGATGATGCTGCACAAAGACACATACAGGTTGCAGTAGGTTATAGCCCTTTCTTTAATCGCTTGACTTAGAAGGTCAAGAGTGGTACTTCTCCGCCCCTGCTTTACCCTGATGAGACTGCACCTGGAATATTTTGTCCAGTTCTGGGCCCCTCAGTTCCAGAAGGACATAGAACTCCTTGAGAGAGTCCAGTGCAGGGACAGCAAGATGACAAAGGGAGTGGAACACCTTCCTTATGAGGACAGGCCGAGCGAGCTGGGTCTCTCTAGTTTGGAGGAGACTGAGGGGTGACCTCATTAATGTTTATAAATATGTAAAGGATGAGTGTCAGGAGGATGGATCCAGGCTCTTCGCAGTGATGGCCAGTGATAGGACAAGGGTCCAAGCTGGAGTAGAAGAAGTTTCATGTGAATGTAAGGAAAAATGTTTGAAACAGTGAGGGTGACTGAGCTCTGGAATAGGCTGTCCAAAGAGGTTGTGGAGTCTCCTTCTCTGGAGACATTCAAGACCAATCTGGACATGTTCCTGTATGATTTAATCTAGGTGATCCTGCTCAGGCAGAGGGGTTGGACTAGATGATCTTTTGAGGTCCCTTCCAACTCCTAACATTTGGTGATTCTGTGGCTTTGTGTACAGTGAAACTGGTGGTAAAGCTCAACATGAGTGGCTTACAATCAGCTTAGAGATTCAGATTCCAGAAAGACTGGGTGTTATGAATAAATTAAAGACTGAATCCAAGGCTTGTTGAGTCAGTGGGCAGACTCCCTTTGATTTCAAAGCGCTCTGTATCTGTGATCCAAATGCACCGTGAACAAATAAAGACAAAGAATTTATGTTGATTGGACATATTCAGTGTGACAAGAGCTTAAGTCTGATTCTGCTCTTTGCTTATGAAACACAACTGTGTGCTTCTCCCCAGGGTTGCTGGAAGACAAGTATTTTGGTAGCTGCATGCTAGGACTCCCGATTAGTGGAAGTGCTGGCTCCTATTGCGAAGAATCACAACACTCTATGAAATGCAGAGGAAGTTATGGTGATAGTGATGTATTTTGGGGTTATCTTGAGCGCCTTCAGTGTTTCAAGGTGTTGATTTATCTCCCTTTTTTATTTTTTTTTTTATAAAAAAGACAATTTGCTATGTTACAGCAGAAAGTTAATTGGCATTAGAAGATGTGCAGTTAAACTGCGGACTTAAGTGAGATGGGACTGCTGACCAACTGTCCCACATTCTCACCACTTTGTGGCATCAAACTCTGGGTCTACCTGCCCCTCACACCTAACTGCCCCTGAGATTTTGGGATGCTGTGTAGTTTTTTTCTGGTGTGCAGAGATGCATCCTTGTCCTTCTGTGTGTAACATTTTTCTTTACAAATCAGGTTAATTTTCTTAGTCAAGGAGCTCAGTGTACTCTAAGGGATGGATATGTTGAAAGTAGCACCAAGGTAGCATTGAGATCACTTATGCCTCAGGCTGATTCTAGTTTGCTACTGAGGTAGACAAGTATTTACACTGAATACAGAAACACAAATAATTGTTAATTAGGATATACTTAATTTGTATGATGCAGAACTCCTCAGGTAGAGATTTCTCTTTTCATATCAGATGCATAAATTTCATTTTACCTTAAAATAACTCTTAAAATAACTCTTCTTCTTCTGTGGATCTTCTGACCACATCAAATGCTTGATTACTCTTTCTGAAAATCCTGATCTTGTTTAGCTTCGAAACAGTCTTCGGTCTCACTTCTAACCTGAATCTGGTTAGTTGGTCTCAAAGTGACATTCTCTCTTGCAACATTGGTACCTTTCCTCTTGCTGTCTTTTTGGTTTGATCTTGGTTTGCTTTTGCAGCTGCCACATGTGTCGTCACTTAAACAAGGTGTACTGATATATCTTGATATTTTTAGTAAATACATTTCAATTTTTTTATAGCCAACAGATTTTCAACATATAGCCAATGAATCTTTGGCTTTATGTAGTTTCCCTATGCATTGAGTAGAATAACGGGAAAAGTAAAAGCAGAATGTATGTATGGGTTACTATAAACCACAGTCCTTTTCATACTGAACATTAGCTTGTTGAAATGCCTCCACTCTTGGCAGAAGACAAGCTTCGTAACCTAAGAGGATGTGATTTGAGTGGAGTTTTCATGCCCCATGTGCTCATTGTGTTCTTGCCACTGATGCAAACATTATCTATAATTACATTTTGAAGAGACTGAAAATTGCAGTCTTTGTGGAACAAAAATGCAGCTGAAGAATGGAATGTATATCCTCTCTACTCTCATTATAAGGCTTATAAAAATCAAACCATAAGGCCCAGTACTGTAGCTTTCAGATACCGGAAACCAGCACCATGAGCCTGCACTAGGACATTTTCACTGAAAATGGTGACCTTCTGAATATCAAGCCAGTACTGTTATTTACAATAGTTTGCCATTGAAACTAGTTTACTAGTTACTAAAATTTGTAATTGAGATCAGTATAAATAAAGTCAAAGTGGTTACTCTGCTTATTTATAACATTATTTTCATGGATTTGAGATTTTATTCATGATTGGTAACAAGGAAGATTTATTAGACAGGCCATGACATAGATGTTGAAACTACCTATCACACTGTGCTGTTGAAACATTGAAACTTCCTACACACCACAGCTGTGTTTTCCAGGAGGGAATGCTGGTTTTATGACGTTCTCCTGGACACCAAGTAGTCTTAATGCTGCAGCTCAAACTGAACATCTAGCTGAATCACCTCTTACTGGCATCGGTATGTTACCACTTTCCCTTCTCATAGCTGGAGAACCAGAAGTAGAAAGATACTATGTATCCTTGACTTTCTAATTGTGTAAAACAAACACTGGAAACTTAGACAAAACCTTTGGGGTGGGAACAGGTAAGCCTGAACTTCTGTAGTATGATTTTTTGAGTAGAAATTCATGGAACCAAAATCCATCAATCACCTGTTCACACCCAGGCATTCTGGTGTTCAAATAATCTGGACTAAAATGAGTTTGTGTCCACTGTTTTCCTTTTAGTCTGGTTGTTTTATCTTATTCTAAAGAAAATGACAGTTTGGATGCTCTACATAAGTTCATGGTTAATTTTAAAAGCAATTTTAAAAATAATTTAGATGAAATGAGTGTTGCTACATATCTATTTATGACCATGTAGCTCTGTGGAAGGGACTCTGGGTAACTTCATATTGCAGCCAGGTAACAATAAGAGCGATTATATCCATGGGTTTATGCAGCTGCTGCCCAAGTTGGTAATTCTGCCTCTGATTGCTGCAAGTTATGCACAGGAACACCATGGTGATTGAGTGCTGGAGTTCCCAGGACAGCATCTATTCTTAGTGGTCCAGCAAAACTTATTAAGAAAAGTAATTAGAACAAAGCTCAAGTACATTAGCCTCTTTAATGCTCGTGAATTCTCAGAGCTATCTTCAACATTGGCAGGGGCTGTGTTTCCAGTAGAGAAATTGAATCAACTTTCTTTGCTGAAGTTAAACCCACTTTGGTTTTTGTGATGGGAGTTTCTTCTTACTTAATGGATATCAAGGCCCAGATAGATAAAAGGGCTATAGACACATATTTTCTTCTCCTGCAATGCTACCTGGCATTGCATTTGCTTAATAAATCATCTCCACCGTTCTCCTGGCTATTTCTTTCTCCATGGTTATCTAAAAAGCAGTCTCAAGACTGTTCAGTCTCATCTGCTGGATCAATGCAGTGTCTCCTCAGGACTTCAGGATGTGTTTGAGGAGATCTCTTTGGCCTTTAAGGTACTTCAGAGATGTAAGTGGTCATCTTCCTGAAATGGGAATGTTCAGTAGATTTGAAGACCTCCAGTACAGGTAGAGACATGCTCTATTGAGTAGGCTACAAGGAGAGCTGGTCTTTGTTTTTCATACAAAATATTTATATTCATTCAGCTCCTTACTTATCCCCTTCTCAAGGCATTCCCTTCCCTGCTAATCCTGGTATAGATGGACAAGAGTTAATAACTGTAGAAGGTCCAGTTAGGTAGGTATGGAGAATTCATACCTGGAAGGAAAATGAGTTTCTAGGTTTTACGTGTCCAGACTACTTGTATTCACTTGCTGAGTGAGCAGTCCTTTAATAAAAGGAACTACAGACTATCTTTCCTTCCCTTATGGCAATTAGTGACAATTTTTAGGTTTTGTCTTCTGTCTGTCTTCTTCGGTTGTCCTAGTGGGGTCTTTTGATGCTTTCTTTAGACACATGTCTGGCCTACAATGCAACAGTAGTGTCACTCATGGCAACGTGTGATCTGTATAGTAAGCTTAATAGAGCACCACTCATTTGTCCTTTTCCTTAAAAATAAAATCCTCATTAAGTGGAAGCAAGGATTGTACATCAGCTTGTTTCCTGAAGGACACTTGAGAAAACCCATTGCTGTGACCACACCAGTATTTGGGTATTTGGTTTTCCTTCTTGACAACCTTTAGGTCTGTGGGGTAGTAAGACTGAGCTTTCAGTAAGCTGTCTTATTCCTGTGTTGAACCAGGCTTGTCTCTTTTCATGTCTTTGTCTTAAATTTCCAACAACACCAAAAACATCGTGTTTGTTAATTTTAGCAGGTTTTTTGAAGCCGTTCCCAGGGATGGTGAGGAAGTATGTCCCACAACTTCTGAGGCAGGCTGACTTTTACCTGCAGACAGGATTGATGTTAGTTTCACGACCAACTACTTAATAAAATACACTGTTTGAATATAAATATTGCAGTAGTCAGAGAAGAGTCTGCTGCTACCCTCCTTAAAGTCACTGTTTCCCCACGCTGAGGGGTTGGAACGCCAATCCTCAGGCTATTTTATCCTGTGATGCTAATAGCACTAATACAGTATCATTGTGTTTGAGGCTTCAAAAATACTATACAAGCATTTTCTTATGATTCCCTGATCTTTGCATTTATACCCAGCTGTTTGTTATTCAGTTCAGCCATCAGCATCTAAGTCTCAATGGACCATGTAATATGCAGCTGTAGCCAGATGTAATGCTTCCTATTTCTAAATGTTTCTGTTAGAAGCTAAGAGTGGCAGGCTAAAGACTACTGATAACAGTGTTGCTTGCATTAATTTAAACTCCAGAGCTACACTGATTCTGTTTGGCAAATTTATTCCATGGCCAACAAGCAGAGCAATATTTCCAATCTCCATCATTGCTAGCAGTGTTGACATTAAATACATCGAGTATGTCTGCACTGATACAGAATGTACTTATGGTGCTAATTCAAATAAGAGAAGGATGTCCAATTTGCATAAACAAATATATTTTCAGATACAATTCTATTTAAGAGAGATAAAGACAGAAAGGAGCCTGTTCTAAACAATGACTCGCTATAATTTAGAACAGTTCAACAAATCTTTGCCCACTTTATTTTTTGTTTTCTACGGATGTCTAGGGAATGTTTATGATATGTTGCTGGAGCTGCAGGCAGCTCTTGCTCAGCTTGGCTTCCCTGGCTTGGGTGGTGGCTCAGAAGGGAATCGCAGTGTTGGAGTTTGCTGCCATAGATCACTCTGAAGCATTTCAGGAGGCATCTGGGGTTACACACATACTCAGGGAGTCTTGGTCAAGCCCTTCTCTGGAAGTTGATGCCAACATGTGGTTAGAGACCTCTGAAAAAATTTGGAAGGGAGAGTTCTTTGTGACTGCCAAGTACCCTGCCAGTGGGGACTCGGCATATATCAAAACTTCTATGGAGATTAACTTTTCTCTAAGGATTTCTCTCTTTTCTTTGGCAGTGCATCTGTATAGCACATACATTGAGTTAAACTGTACACCTGGATATGACAGAGCAGAACCCAAAGCAAGAATGAAAACAAAATCCGATGTGTAGTCGTGGCTCCTTGTTTCTTCCCTTGCTCAGTCCATGCCCCTACCCCCAGCCTGCTGGGTTTGTTTATTTTTAATGACATTGCATACTGAATAATCCTAATCCAGCCTTGCTTTCGGCTCCTCCCTCCGCTCTGTGCGTGGCAGGATGGCCAGTGCTGCAGAGCAGCAGGCTTTTTCCCTGTGTGCAGGGAAATATGGGCTCAAGTTTTGGTTTCAGAGCAAGAGGATTTGGTGCAGTGGTGATGAATTGTACCAGGGAAGTCCTTGTTTGAAATGAAGTCCATTAACTCAGAGCACAAACCATTGCAAAGTCAACAGTTTTTGTGAGTGGCCGCCGCCAGCCATCGCTTTTGAAAACACTAATAGGATGTTTAATTAGGTGATGAAAATTGTTTACAGTTGGCAATCCCAAGTTTTGTCATTTTAATAATGGTTAAATTCAATCTCTTCTTTGTGTCTTGGCAGCCCTCTCATTGTTTCAAAACCTGTTTATGTCTAGATCAATTCGTTTGTGTGTATTAAAACCGGACCCCTCTCACGCAGCGGTGGTGTTGGCTTAACTGCAGTGTGTCATTGTAAGGGGTGGGGGATGGTGAACATAGAGCAGTGACTGTAAACAAGTATAGCATTGTGAGACAATACTTACTTTTCTGAAAGATGTGGTCATATATATGATGCCTCATGATAATCCTGCTAACAGCATCTACGTATCAGTTCTTCCTGTGCATCTGGTGCTCCTGGGCTGTGCTAGCTTCTCTTCTCTCTCTCCTAGCTTTGAGAACTAAAGAAGGGACAACTTACAGCAGTACCCTTTGTTTTAGTGTCAGTGACTGCTTTAGGCTGATGAAGAGTAGAAGTTTCCTCTCTCTTAATTTTCTGATTAACTTCAATTATCCTTAGAGAAGGTAACGCTGGAGAAGCGAAGGCTATGGGGGACCGTATAGTGGCCTTCCACCACCTGAAAGGTGGCCTGTAGGAAGCTGGGGAAGAACTGTTCATGGGGGCATGTGGTGATAGGATGAGGCATGATGGTTTTAAACTAGAAAAGGGGAGACTTTTCTTTAGTATTAGGATGGTAGATAACTGCCACAGGCTGCCCAGATTGGTGGTGAAGACCCCATCCCTGGAGATATTCACTGTCAGGCTCTGAACAACCTGATGTAGTGAAGATGTCCCTGCTTACTGCAGGAGGACTGGACTAGATGGCCTTTAAAGTCTCTTCCAACCCAATACATCCTATGAGTCTAATGTGACCTGGAATATTGGGCAGCACTGAACTGTCTGTTAGTTTGCATTTCTATTTTATTTTTTATTGTTAATATCGGTAGCTACATGATGCCTGTGGGCTACTTTTTCTCTTCACACTTGCTGTGTGCCCTCCTTGATGCCCTGAGGATCTTGAACTACCCTCACTGCAGTCAAGGCTGTCCTTGGGCTCCACATTCCCTATCAGGTCCCTCCTTCTTGGTGTGAACAAGGTCCAGCATGACACCTCTCCTTACTGGCTCCTCTATCACACAGAGATGGTGAGGCCGCAGCTCGAGTGCTGGGTGCAGATTTGGGCCCCTCACTACAAGAAGGATGTTGAGATGCTGGAGCATGTCCAGAGGAGGGTGATGGAGCTGGTGAAGGGTCTGAAGCACAAGCCCCATGAGGAGCGTCTGAGGGAGCTGTGACCTTTTTTAGCCTGTAGAAAAGGAGGCTGAGGGGAGGCCTTGTTCTCTACAACTACCTGCAGGGAGGGTGGTGTGGGTCAGTCTCAAGGATAGGACAAGAGGAAATTGTTTCAGATTACACTAGAGGAGATTTAGGTTGGACATTCAGGAAGAATTTCTTTACTGAAAGGGTTGTCAGGCATTGGAACAGGCTGCCCAGGGAAGTGGTGGATTCACCATCCCTGGAGGCATTTAAAGGGAGAATAGATGCTGTGCTGAAGGACATGATCTAGAGGTGGACTAGACAGGGTTAGGCTGTGGTTGGACTTGATGATATTAAAGGTCTCTTCCAACCCAAGTGATTCTGTGATTCTATGGATGTTATCGTCAGTGCTTTCCAGGAACATCCTGGATTGTCTGTGCCTTGCTGTATTGCATGCGTCCATTCCAGCTCTCCAATCACAGGAGCCATCCTATCATATCTCTGAACATAGGAGCCACCCCAACATCCCTCCTTGATGCCAAGGAGATCAACAGCCCTGCAGGTGTCTCTTAATAGACATACAGTCTAAACAAAAGGAAAAAAAGGAAGGTGCAAATGGAATGGAAGCACATCTGAAGTACAGACCCATTGGATGTCACTGACAGTGGCCAGGAGATGCCTGGTTCTCTGTTTTGGTCCATATCCTCTCAACAGACTTGGGGTTTGATTTGTGGTAGCATTATAATCACATATGTTACATACCCTTTCTGCCAAGGAGCTCAAGCACAGGTATCAGGTAGGGAACGTTTTTGTGGGTTTTAGTTGGGGATTTCCATACCCCTGCCCCCCACCCTCCTTCCATTTCCAAAGTGTGTCACATACTTTAAAGTCAGAAGGGGGAACAGCATTTAATACGAGTTTTGGGTGCTACTAAGAAGGAAACACAGTGGGGTTTTTGAGTAGACAGTGACTGGTCTATTCAGAAATCGCTATGTTGTTAGGTTGACACTGTGGTATGAAGTCCTACAGCATTTCTTAGTGTCTGTGCACCTTGTATTTTTGTGTTGCAGGTGTAAAGGCATCATTAATATGTGTGCACTATGCTGTATGGGTAATTAAAGCATTCTTGCATAGCTTTTCCTTGTAGAGTAGTACAGAAAGTAACAAACATATGTGACCGCAGTTAGATAAAGGTTGTGCTTCCTGGAGCTCAGAAGCCATGTGGGAGATGAAGCCCTGTCTTCAGAGGGCATTTGATGGCTTCTGAGTCCCAGTTAATTTCAGCAAGCCCTATTTTCAAAGTAAGTCCTCCTGCAGCTCAGCTGCTCAAGTGTTCTTTAACCCTGAAAGCCCACAAAAGGGACAAAACTCTAGCTATAATTTATGGCAGCTGTTACCACTGAAGTTGTACTTGAGTGACCAGCAAGCATGTAAAATTCAGAGGAGTAAGAAAGCTGTACACAGAGGAGTAGGCATTTTCAAGCATGGCAATATTCACTTAAGGTGCCATCGTGTGTTCTTAGATTTCTGAAATCCAGGTAAAAAGACAAGCTGTGGATTGTTTTATTCTGGTGTTTATGACATTACTGGACTTCTGGAAAGTACCGTGATGCTGTTGTAGTACAACAGGTGGTCTTTTTTATAAATAAGAATGACTAAAGAAGAAAATGTTTATGTTCAAGGAGTAGAACTACATGAATAATTCAAAGGAAATGCGATTTCTCCCATTTTCAGGCTACATATGCATACAAAGTGTAAGCAAAATAGGCTATTTAAAATTTCTAATTGCATGTGCTGTTTTCTCCCTCAGGAGTAAGCAGGTGAACCAAAATAAATAAGGTTTGTTCTACAGCTTTACTGATAAAGACACTTGACCTGAATAGTAGTGGAAATTGTTACAAACATTTGCATTCATTAATGTCACATACTTGTTTGGGGTTTTTTTTTAATAAATATAATCAATACAAAATAATTGGATATATGTCCACATAGCAATGGCAGATAATTAAAATGTTATGGTTGACCATAATGTTGGATAGAGCATTGGTTGGAAGGTTGCACACAAAGAGTTACGTTCAGTGTCTCGGTGTTCACACGGAGACCAGTGATGAGTGGCATTCCTCAGGGGTCAGCGTTGGGACTAGCGCTGTTTAGCACCTTTGTTGGTGACACCAAGCTGTGTGGTGCAGTTGACATGGTGGAGGGAAGGGCTGCCATCCAGGGGAACATAAATACGGGCTGGGCAGAGAATGGATTGAGAGATGTCCTAAGGAGGAGGACTTAGGAGTTGATTAAAGACCCAGTAACGTGCGCTTGCAGTGCAGAAAGCCAACCATGTCCTGGGCTGCATCAACAGCAGTGTGACCAACAGATCAAAGAAAGAGATTTTTCCCTCCTCTGCTCTCATGAGACTCCACCAGCATTACTGCATTCAGCTCCAAGGTCCCCAGTACAAGAAACACATGGAGCTGTTGGGGAGAGTCCAGAGGAGGCCACAAAGATAATGAGGGCTGGAACACGTCTGCTATGAAGACAAGCAGAGAGAGTTGGGCTTGTTTAGTCTGCAGAAGGCTCTGGGTAAACCTTCGAGGAGCCTAC
>VXBZ01006768.1:198745-246180 GCA_013399135.1 Heliornis fulica
TACATAAAGGGCCTACAGGAAAGCTGGAGAGACACTGGTTCCAAGGGCAGGGAGAGATAGACAAGGGGGAATGGCCTTAAGTTGAAGGAGGGGACATTTGTTTAGATAGTATGAAAAAAATATTTGAGGGTGGTGAGGCCCTGGCACAGGCTGCCCAGAGACGCTGTGGCTGCCCCTGGATCCCTGGCAGTGTTCCAGGCCAGGTTGGATGGGGCTTTGGGCAACCTGGGCTAGTGGAGAGTGTCCCAGCCCATGGCAGGGGGTTGGAACTAGATGGGCTTTGAGGTCCCTTCCAATCCAAACCAGTCTATGGTTCTGTGATAAAGGCAATGTTAATAGTACCACTCAACTGCTCCACAGGAGTTTTGTTTCAACCTTTCCCTCCTTAGCCTTGTGTTAGTTACACGGTCAGAAAAGTCTCTCCTCTGCTTAAAAACTTTGTATAGCCAAATGCGTAAGAAAGCAGTTTGAGGTTTGTTTGCAGTTTTTGATCAAAATTGTATTAGTTTGGGTATTTTGAAACAATACACAGCAAAGGGTTAAAAGGAGACTTTGTATTTCTCTATTCCCAAACCAACATTTAAATTGAAACATAATTTTATAAACATTACATCTGAATGCCATTTCTTTTTTACAGAATCTTTTACCTCTGGGACACTGGCTTGGATCAGGATTTTTTTTTTCTTGTAACAGCTGTTCAGTGCATGAAATAAGCTAGTGGATGTGGTCCAGTTTATAGTGGGAATGTGTCCATCTCAAAACCACCATCTCAATTGGCACAGAGCAACATCCTTGTCTCAGCAAAACGGCCAGAAATTGAATGAGCATGAATAATGAACCCTTTGCAATTGTCCAGGTCAGGTTGACAGCAATTTTGCCTGTGTGTATTGATAAACTTGGCAAAGGTTCTCCATTTCCGGGCCTGCACAGGCCTTTCTTCGTGATTAATTCTTTAAAATGAAATGCACCGAGTTTAAAGTCGCTGTAGTTGTTCTTCGGCTGGTTGATACGATGATGTAGTTGCAAGAACATTTTAATACATAGAAGATCTGCCTCTTGCCCTGAACAGTTTTTATTTTATAGTTGCAACTTGAGGAACAGTAAAAGGTGGCTTTGTGTTGCAGTAATCCAGGATATGAGATTTAAATAGTGTTGATTGTCACATGACCTAAAATTTCAAATATGGGTATCTAAAGTTAGACACTGGAAATCAGGCCAATTATTTTAGTCTTTCTACCCATTTCTGCAAGCACGAAAATATATTGTAAAACCTTATATTCATTTTCTGTGGAAGTAATGATGGCTTAGTTTTAACTTAGTGCTTTTTCTCTGAGGAGCTCTGAACGTTTTTATGAAGTATGTCAAAGTTTTGGTAGAGAAAACTTGATATTGAGACACAGGGAAGTTGAATCTGTGTTCTCCTCTTAATGTACAGCTGTCCTTTCAAAGCCAGCCTGAAGCCTTTGGAGCTGTTTTGTAAGACAGATTATCTTTCTTGGCTTCCTTCCTAATTGGTGGAGAATGGGAGGTTCGGAAATGTCCTGTTGGAGATAAATGTTAGTATTCTGTGTTACCTGTTTTAAGAGGTCTTTTTCAAACCAGGGGCATTGGATACCTAAGTCTAGAACTAACTTTGTGAGTGAGTTCTTAATATGCAGTAGGGAAGGAAATGGTTACCACATGGAGAACTTTCTCCATTCAGATCCTGTGTTTTCTTATCTGTGAGACTTTTGCAGATCAAACTTTGTAAATGAGGCTGTTTAATCTTGGTGTTGTCAAGCATTTACTCAGGAGTAAGCCTCTGCCCTTTGAAGGGCCTGGTGGGACACCCTTGTGTTGCATAAAAATGAGACGATATTTTTCTGTCAGGTTCATCTTTATGTAGTCTATCCTGATTTGAATCAAGTTAAGTGAAGAATGTCTTGTTAATTGGCTGGTCTCATATGACCCATTTGTCCAGGCTTGAGTCCTAGAGCAGCTCCATCCAAGCCAACTAGAAAGCAGTAAGTTCAAAGAAAGCAAAAGCAGCATCTGAATGCAGGCTTGTCTCAGAAGCTCTTCATCAAACACTGGAAGTGAGGATGGAGATTTAGGTTTATGTGGTTTGGGAAACTTCCAGTGAAAATACTCTCTGCAAAATGTCAAGTCTTTGTTATTGCAGTCAGTTTTGTAGAAGTATGCCAGCTTTCTGTCAAGGAGTAGAGTTCTTTGCTCAGGAGTGGAAGTAGGTAAAAATAAGGTTGATCTAGATGAGCTAGCAAGCTACCAAATGGACCACTGCCTATAATAACCTGATTTGAACGTGCAACTTGAACCTTGGTGTCTTTGTGCAAGTTCCTTGCCTGCCACGTCATCTGGTGATTTCCTGTCCATCCCTCCTGTTCAGATCCATTGACAGTGCAAGACAAATCTGGTCTTCAAAATTAAATGTTTCCTGGCCCATAGAGATCCTAGTAATTCTTACTTGTATGTAAGTCTCATCCGTATCGGCACTGTTGTCCGCTCCACTTCCCAGGATTGACTGTCTGAACATTCAATCCATACCTTTTTAAACCTTGAAGTAAATACTGTTCATTCAGATAAGGGCTGTACATCCAGTTCTGTGCCTCTCCCATGTCTAATAATCTTGCTACTTAGAGCTGTAAAATGCTTTGGGTTGGAAGGGACTTCAAAACCTGTCTAGTTCCAACCCCCATGGGCAGAGTCACCTTCGCTAGCCCAGGTTGCCCAAAGCCCTGTCCAACCTGGCCTTGAACACTGCCAGGGATTGGGATTGCACAACCTCTCTAGGCAACCTGTGCCAGGGCTTCACCACCCTCAAAGTAAAGAATTTCTTCCTAACACCTAATCTAAGCCTGCCCTCATTCAGCTTGAACCCATTGCTCCTCATCCTATCACCGCACTCCCTGGTGAGCAGTCCCTCTCCCACCCACCTGTATGTGTTAATGTGCTATATGGCTCAAAGGCTGCTCTGCAGTGTCAAAGCCGTAGAAGGTGGTCTACAGGCTGGCCATGTACAGTCAAGTGCTCAGCCCTGTCCTGAACTCCTTTTACTGAATAAATTTGCTTCTCATTTCAGGCTCATTTGAGACCTTAGACTGTGCAAGGTCTTTCAAGAAAAGACCATTTCCTTGTACTGTGTTTATACAAAACCTAATTCTGGGGACCCTGATCCATGAAAGATCTGAACAGCTCCTGCAGCGCAAATAATCATTTGGGAAATATAGGCTTAACCCCTGGAAAAACAAATGTATTTGCTGGTTGTTGAAGGGTGGAAGGAAGGGGGAAAAAAAGTGTACATAAAGAAAATGGCATCTGTTAGGCTGCTGGAAAATGGACCAGTCTATTAGGAATTAGCACTAACAGGCCTCTAAGTTTCTTTCATCAAAATTACTGCAGTCAAAAAAAAAAAAAAGGAAAAAACCCAAACCACTTCACATTTGTGCTTAATTTCACCTCTGTTTATTCTCCTCTCCTGTTCCCTGAAGAATGTAGATGAGGTTTAAGTTAGTCTTAATAGTAATAGGTTTGGAATCTAGCACACTTTCACAAAATTAACTTTGCTTCTGTTGATCTGGGAATTAAAATGCTTCATTAATTTAGCAAGTCCTGGTTTGACAGCCAAATAATGCATTTTGTGACTTGTACTCTTAAGTCTAAAATTCTTATCTGCTGTTCTCCCTGCTTGTCTCTGATATTTAGGGCAGCTTGGAGAGCTGCATGACCTGGAAAGGAGGATTGGAGAAGAGGAGGCTGAGGGGAGACCTCATCACGGTCTGTGGCTTCCTGACTAGTGGGAGTGAAGGGGCAGATGCCAATCTCCTCTCTTGGGTGACCAGGGATAGAACTGGAGGGAACAGCATGAAGCTGTGATGGGGAGGTTTAGGTTGGAAGGCAGGAAGAGTTTCTTTACTCAGAAGGCGGATGGGCACTGGCACAGGCTCCCCAGAGTGGTGGTTGTAGCACTGAGCTTTGCTGAGTTCAAGAAGCATCTGGACGATGCACTCAGTGACATGCTCTGACTTGGCTGGTCCTGTGTGGAGCCAGGAGTTGGACTTGATGATCCTTATGGGTCCCTTCCAACTCAGGGTATTCTAGGATTCTATGTGTAGGTACATGCAGGTAATGTAATACAGTTTATATGAATGACTGTGCCACGTCCAAGCACGTCTTTAAGTACTGTCTGAGTAGGTAACTATAAAGAATGGTGTTTCTCCCTTGCTGTACTGTACAATACACGTTCTTTTCCCTCTCCTTTGTTTTTCTCTCCCATACCAGTGCAGCTCAGCACAAGGGAGAACGTTTTCAATGAAGGGAAGAAGGCTTGGAGGCATGATGGATTGCTGTGCTGTACTGGACTTGGGGAAGAGAGAAAAAAAAACCCTGAACATGTCCATAATAAAGGAGGAGAGTTCTCATCTCTCCTTCACACTGGACACTGAGGCACTGACTCCTGGGAAACCAAAAAGATGCCTATACATACTCTGTAGTTGTATATATGAGAACTTAGTGGCTATTAAGAGTGTTCTTGTATTGCTGTTTCCAGGCATACTGCAAACACTTGTTACGCTATAGACATTTGACACTAAAAACCTCTAGAAACTGCCTGAATCATGCTATGATCGTGTACCTGGCTTGCAGACTGTGCTATTGCATGATAAACACCATACAGAGGACTCCTGTGGTGCTTTTGGTGTTTTCTCCATCACAGAAAACCAATCTCATCTTCATATCTGTTATAAATGTGTACAATGCACCCCAAATCACTTCTCTTTGAGTAGTGGTGTGTCTCAGGAATTACTCTGGGTTCTGGGCTGTAAGTGTGTGTGCTCAGATTCCATGGGCGATATTCAGAACACAACTGCAGAAAGACCCTGGGATCCTCAAGGTTCCATAAAACTAACCAAAAAGCGCTGACATGTAATCCAAGTTGAAATAGTTTTGCTTTATTGGTGTCCAAGAACCCTTTTTCCCCTTTAGTGTCACCTCAGAGTAGTGCGGTCCAGCAGCTCTGCAAGGAAATAATACAAAAGCAGGTATAGGCTCCCCAGCATGAGGCATCCCTGGATTCCACATGATAAAAATAGAGAGGTTCAGGCAGCCCAGTAATCCCACTGGATGAATACCCCTTGGTGCATGCTCAAAACCAACACTATAGATTCAGATTAACTTGTGCTTTGTCTTTTTGCAAACTCTAAGATTTATCTTGTATCAGGGCCCACTGAAATGTTGTGCAAATATTATCAACAATTTGTGTGCCCTGCTGAAAAAGCAGGGATTTCTACCCACACTAGATGAGCGATATTTAAAAAATTTCTTTATTTATGGTAATTAAAGCTGACAATATCAGCTTGTAGGTTCTGTAGCTGAGGCTAATTGTGTTTTGTTTGGGAGAGGATGTGGGGTGAAAGGTGAGGTATGATTTTCGTGACATAGTGGTGCAGTGCTCCTATTTTTTTCTATTTTTTCCATGTGTTCTTTACAACATCAGTTATTTTTACAGTAGCTCTTCTTTAATATGGTTCACGTAGCAAAATTCAATATTTCTGCCTCTCTTTTGGGAGGGGTGGGAGAAGAGTTAATTTTGCTCTTCTGTTGTCTAGGAAACAGCGGTGGTACTTACTTCCCTTTTGAAAATAGATAGTGAATTCCATATTCAGGGAGCAATGAATAAGATAAAAAGCCACAGATTAGAAGCTTGAATTAGACACCATTTGAGAGAGCAAAGATAAGTTCATGTGCGATCGAAACTTTTAGGTTGTGCTGAAGCAAGTAGGAGTGGGGCTAAGATCTGGTTTTAAAGGTGCTCAGGGCTTGAAGGCTCTGGGTGTGTTGGCGCTGATTCAGCAAAGCGTTTCACTAAGTGCCTAATTTTAATGAGAGAGGGTCCCACTGAGCCTCAGGTTGAGAACATAGTCCAGTTTGTACATGAGTACTTTGCCTCCCAACACTTTGAGAATTCAACCCTGTGCATATAGTGCTAAAAACAGAGACACTGACAATTGCAGTTTGGGTACTTGTGCTGAAACAAGCTATCCATCCAATTTAGGGCTGGAAATACTAAAATTGGAGAGATTTAATGACTGCGAACAGCTTAATGGGGAACAGGATTAAAAATTAAAAAAAAAAGCCTTGACAGTTGACATGTTGGGCAGTAAATGACAAGTGCATTTCAGTGCAAGCTTAAGACAATTACACTTGGAAGAAGGAGCTAAAATATAAAGCAAGGACTGTATGCAGCACTGCACGTTCAACTGGAAATGTAGGTTATGTACTTGGTACTAATTCATGTCCCAGCGAACAGGAAAAAAAAAATCTCTCTTCAATTCAGATGGGACTTGAGCTGTAGATTTTTCTGACTAAAAAGCTCTGGATAATTCTTTTCTTATGTATTATTAATAGTTCTATTACATTAAATCTTAGGTGCTCAGAATGATCCTCTGGAGGTGTTTCTCCCTCTCTTTCTCTCTCCCCATTGTTCCCAGCTGAAGTCTGGGGTGACTGTGCTCCTGGGTAGGTGAATCTGGGCTTGGAGAAGAGACACACAGATGCATGTAGAGAGACACAATTTGCAGGACTAATTTCTTGCAAGTGATTCAGCAGATGTGTTTTCATGAGGGATTTTTAGTGTAGTCAAGGAGGTGCTGTCCTCCAAAAGGAAGAGTTTGAAGAATTGCAGAGTCCTGGAAAAGAAATACTGAAGCAAATGAATGGGAAGGGGGAGGGAGTGATAAAAAAGGGACCGTGTTGGAAATGGTGAAGCAGGGAGTGAGGAATGGTTGTTCTGGGTGTGATTGAGGGTGCCAAAAAGGGCAGTGTCAGAGACAGCAGTGCAGGTAATAATGACAAACCCTGGGAATTTTACTATGTTGGGTTTGAGTGGGTTTGTGTTTGCTTTTTTTAAACACAAGAAGAAAACAGTCATGTGGAAAATCCTCCTGGCTCTTCCTTTGTATTTCTGATCACAAGTAGTCCCTTGTGGAAGCGGTCAGTGTTACTATACTAATAGGCACGCCGTGCTTCTGAGTAGCAAATTCTAGTTCCCCCGCCATCCGAGGGGAGCTTTGAGAGAGGTGTTGGAAATGGAAGTGCAAAATCCAAAACTCAGGAAGGAATATGAAAAATGGAAAATGCTCCCGAGGATTTGTGATGGCTTTGCAGACTGGAAGTAGAATATGAACTCTATGTTGGAAGAGGTTACTGAAATGGCAGTCAATTAACATTATATGTGATAGGGAGGCTGACAGTCTGCATGACCCAGCTATAGCTTGGAGTGTGGTGGGTAAGGTGCAGCACTTAGTTGGATGTCCTCTCGTGGTAGTTGTCAGTCACCTTTTCCTTTCCTATGGAGCAGGGAGAGCCCTAATGACAGCAGATATAACAATGCCTTCAGGGATGCTTAGGGAGTAGCGCAGCTCCTACGGCAAGTTGTAGCCTGATTCCCTTCATCTCCTCTGTTTTGGCAGTGTGTGGAGGAGTCAAGGACATGCCTCAGAGGGGTTGTCAGCTCCCCTCATCGCTGTCCTCCCCCTTGAATGTCCCAGAGCTGATAGACAATTAGTGTCCGCTTTCTGAGCATGACTGAGTGGGAAGGGAGCTGCACCTCCACTGCCTTGTGTAGGGCTGGTGGTCACTTGGCCTCTGCTGTAGGGAACCAAGAGAGGCGAGTTATCGCTTAGCTGGAGCTGCACATTTCACCGTAAAGGGTTACCTGCTCAGCCTTCTGAGAGAGGCATCCATGTCTCCCAACAGCTTTCCTGGTGCCTCCTCTCCCTGATGTCAACTTTCCCGGGCTGCTGCAGCCTTATGTAAGTGCCCCAGCACTCCCAGCAGCCTGTTTTGGGGGGAAAGCTGCTGATTCACCCTGCATGCAGTTGCTGCAGCACGGCTTTAGTTGCAGCTCTTGAGTCAGGCAGCACCAGGTTTCTCTCCTGAGCAGAGCTGGGGAGGAGTGAAGAGAGGAAAAAGTTGGAGCTTGAGGAAGGTTATGCTGCAGCATCCTCTCCTGCAGAGATGCTTGGAGGGAAAAGATGAACCTGATGGATGGTTGTATTTGCAAGAGGATGGAATACAAAGCAGGCAGTACTGGCACTTAATAGACCTGGGGTTATGTCTGTGCTGCTTTTGGAGGTATGCTTCTAGCAGGCTTTAATCCTGACTGCCATGGGTTGTGCTAACAAAAAAGGCACAATGGCAGAGACCTCAGGGTGAACCACCTGCGTGCTGGGCCCCGTCAGAAAGGCGCGTGATGCTGAATACCGGTGTCGGTGCCTCTCTGCTGTCAAGGTTGATAATTAGCAGAACTCGGGGTACCATTGGTGTGTGTTGCCCTTTGCCAACACTGATGTCAGCATTCACCCTGGGCGGTGCTGGCTTGTCCTACAGCAGTGGTTTTTCACTGATGGATGCCTGAACTGCAGCAGGCCATAGACTACAGCTCAAATGTTCTTGAAAAGGGGATTAAAATAAGAATTACCATCATGGACTCTAGCAGCCAAATTCTGAAGTCTGAGGCTGTAATTTTGGGTTCTCCTGTGTCCCTTGGCAGAGGAGAAGAGACATCCCAGGGATGTTTATCTCACCTTAGCTGTGAGTGTTCCATCTGCCGCACAGACGGTCTTGGAGGGCCAGTTCCAGCCTGTCAGTGGAAGAGGGAGCCAGTGGTGTGACCTACACAGCCTCAGATGTCAGGACTTCATACGTTTGAGATGGGACCAGGTGATATGCAGATAGACCTGGGGACATGGGTGAAAACCAGGAAAAGGAGGCATGTTAAAAATGTGCTGCTTTAATGAATACGTTCAAAGCAAACCAAAATTGAAGTCCCAGAATAAGACAGCCTACAAAGATGCCAGACTTCAAAAGCCAAAATGGATACGTGGGTTTCGGTGTACAGAATGCACAATATATAAAAATATATTTTTGAAGACTTCTAAAAATTCAGAAATCAGAGGGAAGAGGAAGAAGAAAAGAAAAGGTGAGTTGAGAAGCAACAAAGAGGGTTTTCAGGGTTTTCTTTGTTGTTTCAGTTTTGGGTTTTTTACTGCCCATCAAAGCCTCCTGCTGGAACTCTCTCTGTCTTTGCTCTAAGAAACTGTCCCAAGAAGTGTCTCATCTCACGGGGATAAGCTGCTTGTTTTGAGTGTGCTAATATCTGATGATCACTCTGAAAGTGTGTTTTCTTTCCTCTCTGATGGAGACCCTATTAGCCAATAAAAATAATTAAATTTATATTATCTAGATGTAATTGGTGATTATGCCCTCTAGGTGGGAAAAAATGCTTTCAGATGAGCAGAAGCCTATATCCTCTGTTCAGATGTCTAAGCTTCTTTAATTTCTGCAGAAGTGGACTGCAGGGAGAGCAGTATCCCCCAAGCCTGCATAGAGAGGGCATTAGCAGCCGTTTCCTAAAGTAATTTATAGTATGGTTCGCTGTATTATGCCAACTCTAACAAACTCTATTCCCCTTTACTGCTAGCGTGGCTGTAATTCCAGTTACTCTATTGGGAATTTGGCTCTTGGAAAGCTAAGTGATTTATAAATTTTTAAGAAGTGATGCATGCACCTAATCTAAAGGAAAATGGGATCTTGGAGCCTCTGCACCTGCTGTCTGGGAGGGGAGAGGCTTTCTCACAGGATTCTTCTGCCAAAGCGGGAACACGCTGACAGTCTTTAGAGTGGCTCATTTTAACTTGGTGTTGATGAAAGGTCATTGCCCCTAGAACCCAAAGCCCTTGGTTTGCCCAAAACTGGATAAATCAAAGATAAGGATTTTGCAGTATTGCTTAATCTTGGCTTGTAAACATGATTTTCCTGAATGCTGGATCCTTTGCTGTCTATGAGGGAGGTACAGTTTGTTCCGAACCCGTGGTAGTATTTAGTTAGGTCAAGCTGTGAGTTCCTTTTTGCATCTCTTTCCAACATGCTTTCAGCATGGAAATGAGTCTTTCTAGGAAAGAGTCTTTAAACAGCCTCTTTCCTGTAGCTGGGACCTACAGGTGGTGGTGCAGGGAGGGTTGCAGGGCAGGAGCCACAGAAGTCCTCCTCATCGAATTCACACTGTAGTAACTTGTTACCTGGTTTCTGAAAGGGTATAGTTACTCATTAAACTGTGGAATTGCCTCTGAAAGATTTCACGTATGGATACCCATCACAAACATACACTTCAAATTGTGACTTTAAAGAATTTAGTACTAATCTGTTTACCCATAGTCCTCCCCAGGATCCAGGTCAGAAGTCGTGTGAGGTTTCCGCTCCCTTGATGCAGATGGTACCTCATGCAGTAGAGAGGGATGAAGGAGAAGCTGCTTGCTGCCCTGATTCAGTTGTTAGTGTGTCATCGTTGCTAGAGGAAAACAGAACCTTGGACTGGGATTTGGGCAGAATAAAAGCCTTTCAGTTCATATTTGATCACATTTAAAGGAGGGGGAAGGAGGGGCGTTGTAGAAACCCTGTTCATCCACTAGAGAGCATATAGGCAGTGCTGCTCCTTGGAGAAAATAAAAATGTCAAGCTCTGATTCCACGTAATAATGCAATGCAGTTTTAATGTTTACTGCAGTTCTACCCATCGTGGTTACATATAGAGAAGAGAGTATGTGAAAAGTGAAGAAGGCTTTGCAAATATATAATTTCCATGTTCAAAAGCCTCTTACCTCCTTGTTACGGTTTAATATCTTCTGTTCCTAAAGAGCATTCCTATTCTCCCCACGGAAATGTGAAATTATTTAAGAATAAGGAGTTATTCTTAAAGTTACTCTGGAGGAGTACTCCAGAAGGTGCAGAGCAGATCTCTGGTTTATGGCTTTTAGAGACTTGAAGTGCTTCGTTTCTAGCTGATGTGCTTGGGAAGAAGTTTCTGCAAACAGACTGATGTGAGAGCCTGCTCGTTCTGCAGATGATCAGTGCAGGAAGCTGGTGCTGAGAAGGTGATATCCTTTGAAGTCTAATGACATTAATGTTGACTCTTAAATATTTTATAGCTGTTACACTTGTGTAGTGAGTGATTTTAGTGCTTGAGTTATGGAGCACACTTTTTTTCTTCAATCTAATTTCCATTTTTACCCTTTAAACTGATGCTGTCTGTGTGTATACGATACACATACGTCACTTCAAATTTAAACCATAGGGATTTGCATTCATTAAACCAGTGGTGGTAGACTCTGCTAGTTAATTAAACTGCCCCTCCTTGGGTGTCAAATTTGCCCTTTCCAAGGGCAATGCTACTGTTCAACAATGTGGATGTTAGAGGCAGTTTCTTCTGGTGCAATAAGATGCTGACATTTTCTGCTGCCCTGGTTAACCTTATTCCCTCCATCTGTAGGTCACAGATCATTCCACTTCCACTTGTTACCCGCTGTGAGAGCGGGGTGTGACAAATAGTATCTAAACCCTGGGTAACTTTTGTGCTATAGGTATCTTTTCCTCTGGTTTCTTTCTCTAAGCTTCTCTTTGTGGATGCTGAGATCCTTCATAGCTATGTACACATAGAGAGGTGTGACTTTGGCCGCACAGGGGTGTGAATCCATTGTGTGGTCATGGTGGAATAGTGTATTTTGACTTTTCATGTGACACGGATCTGAGTTAATAGCTGGAAAAAATATTTGCGTAGCACTTCAATGCTGGATGCATTTCCACTGAGAATAATGGGCAATCTGGTCAGGATTCAATTTGCCCTCAGCATCAAGCAAAACTTTCTTTGTGTTGCCTTTTGCAAGTGATCAATGGATCCACTTACATTATAACCTGGAGTTAGGAGCAGCATTGTATGTTAATATCTCTCATTGCAGTAAAACGACTGTTAAAGCCCATTACTTTTCTGGGGAAAAAATGGGATGTATTTAATTTTAACTGCCTCAGTAGTGTACTGGTGCATATATAAATCCTGATAAATGAAATCAAGCAATTAGGATTAGGAATGAGTAACACAAGTCATTTCAGCAAGTTTGCATTTTGATTCTGATTGATTTTTCTAATATTTACTAAGTGTGTATGTATCGGTGAAGGCTCTCTAGCCACATGCTGTATTGTTAAAATGTCGTTGTGTTGACTTCTGGGATCTTAGATCTGTTATTTGACAGAATATTACGATTCAATTTCAGTTATCTGAAAACCGCACCATTAAAACAGCTGCCGCAGACTTTAAGCACGTCTGTTCATTGTTCTCTTTTTCAAGGCTTTTGAAAATTACATTTGATGCCTAACACTGCAGAGTCAGTTTACATTTCAGGCAAGGTTATTTTTCCCCTCTTTGAATGACATCAAGTATTTGTGTGCGCGCATGCAAGTGTGACATGAAAATATGAAGCTATCTGCCTTACAGTTTTGTTTTTCATTTTTTAATTGATACTTGGATGATATAAAGCAAGCGACTGCCACATGACAATGAAGTGGACCAACTTTCCCAGCTGGATGTCATATTTTACGAAGTATGTAACCAGAGAAACTGTGAATTATGTAAACTGCTAAATAGGATTCTGGGTGTAACTTATTACCCCGCTGGCTGGAAGACACAGCTTGTTACTTGTGTTTTCTTAAGCAACATTGTTCTGGCTGTTTCGCAGAAGTGCTAAACTTTGTTATTTGAAGGGGGGTGGAAATAATTCAAGGAGCAGGCATTGAACTGCTGGTTTCCTATGGCAAAGGAGTGGGAGGACTGGAGAGACTGGAAGCAAGTAGTGCTGAGTACAACTGAGCAGCTGACCTTGTGTATTTCTGCTCTGCTGCCTCCAGGTAGGGATTGGGTGAGCTGGGCATCATGGTAACCTCTGATGAGGACACATGTGTCTGCATCCATGGAGATAAGCGTTCAGGGGGTGGGTTTTGGGTGGTGGTTTTGGATTCTATTTTGTGTTACTTTACCGAGTAAGGTTTTCTTTGCTTGCTGGTTGTGTGCCTTTGTACTTTTGTGCCTTTCTCTTTCAGTTAACCTGAATCATGTAGCTTGTTTTTACATATAGCTCTTGGCACACCCCTTTCCTGACATCATCAAATTGTTTTGCTGCATAAACCTAATGCAGTTTCACTGAAACAGACTCCTCCAAGTTTTATCCTCAGTATCCAACTTGCTACTTGGTTTGTTTTCCTTCTTCCACCCCTGCTTTTCAACCTTGTTGCTGTTCACACTGCATCTGCTGTTCCTGTTCAGGGTTCCTGGATTTGCTGTTGGCCCATGTGCAGCACACTGTTACTTATCACCCACCTCAAGTGTTGTAGGTACTTTGTATAGCACTCTGCAGTAGCATTCAAGTTAAATCAGGAGATTATATCACTGACTATATATGAGTTGGTTTGGTTTTAGAAGGAAAGACACTGGAAGGTCCAGATTTGCTTAAGAGCTTTGCTCTTTTGCTAAAAATTGTGTTGCTCCATGATACATTAGACTGGGCTTGTACAAATACTGGCTGTTCAGAGCAGGTCCCCAGAGTTGTTATAGGTGTGAGATTACAATTTGGGGAAGGTATAAATATAAGAAAAATGTTTATGTTCATATATATAATTGTTTTTGTTAACATGAGGCAATGTTGGCTGCTGATGTGAGCCAGGTTTTATTCAAAGGCACCTTATCATGAAGAGCAACCCAGGAAGACTGGGGGCAGGACACAATGTTGAACTTAGCAGGTCTTCTTTTTTATTTTAATGGTACTTTTTTTACACCTTCCAAGAAACCTGATGTGGCAGACCTTAATGAAACCTCTTGAGCAAATCGTCCACATCTCACAGAATCACAAGTTTGGAAAAACCTATAACATCATCAAGTCCAACCATACCTGTCCTTGACTAAGCCAGATATCTAAGCACCCCATCTACCCATCTTTTAAATACATCCATGAATGGTGGTGACTCAACCATCTCCCTTGGCAGCCTGTTCAACACCTGACAACTCCTTTGGTGAAGAACTTTCTCCTAACATCTAATCTGAACCTGCCCTGGTGCATCTTAAGGCTGTTTCCCCTTGTCCTATCACCTGTCAATCTCCCATTCCCCTTGCTTCTTTCAGTGAGCCCAAAAGATACAGGCAAAATTGTGGCAACAGGCAGCAGGGTCAGGCCCTGGGACCAGAGTCCTTTCTGCTGTCTATGGCCCTGGAGATGAGGGGACAGTCCAGGGGACATGCTGGGTTTCTGTCTGCAGGCAGAGGCAGCTCATCTTCCCTGTCCTTCCATTAACTGGAGGAGACAAAAGTTGATGAGTGATGCTTTAAATATTAAAGTCCCAAGCCTTGAGTTTTAAAATAAATACTTTAATCTCTCTTCTATTTCTTTGTATATTTCTGAGTTTTAAAGTTCTCTTTCTCATGTTTTTTGAGTCTCTTTCAAAGCTGATGATGCCGTTCAGTGGGAGAGATGGAGGTTCTCTCCTCTTCAAACCGTTACACCATTTCTTGGTAGGACGTGGCTTCACACACTTTTATGTGTGAACACTATGCAGGGGAAAGTGAGCACCGGGAGAGGCAGCAACATGGCTGGGAGAGGCAACCTTGCTCTTGCCTTGACCTCAGTGAATCATAGAATAGCTAGAGTTGGAAGGGACTCCCAGAGGTCATCTAATCCACCCCCCCTGCAAGAAGCAGGGACACCCCCAACTAGATCAGGTTGCTCAGGGCCTCATCCAACCTGGCCTTGAATGTCTCCAGGGATGGGGCATCCACCACCTCCCTGGGCAACCTGTTCCAGTGCTCCACCACTCTTACAGTAAAGAACTTTTTTCTAAAATTCAATCTAAATCTCCCTCCCTCTAGTTTAAAATGGCAAACCTAAAGAGCGGGCTAGAGACTCTCTTGCTCTTGGAACTGGCAAGAGGCACTCTCTTCTTCAAAATCCCATTGGAAAACCAGGGAAGTATTAAGAACTGGAAAACACCTGCACTATCCCTTCTTACAGGACCTTCCCAACTTGTTGGCAGATGAAGTAAATGCTGGTGCATTCCTCCAGAAATTTTAAAGTTTCAATTAACTGGGATTTACCTAGGAGAAACCTTGTTGAAAATGTGTCTGACCAACCCATGGAGTATGCCTGTTAGGTACAATATATTGGGAACTGCTCTTTCTCATAATCTTGAAGGTTTCAGGGCAAAAAGAAGTGGTGCTGTCGTGCTGCTGTGTGCAATCATATTTGTGCAGGAGGCTCCATTACAGCGTGGAAATGGAGCACACCATGGTGTGGGTGTTTGCAACTCTGTGCATGTGCCTTCCTCTGTTTTCGATTTCATTTTGAGCTGAAAGGTCTGCAGAGCTGGGCAAAAATGAAAAGAGAAGATCAGTTTATATTGCTATAGGGGGGTAGGCTTACAGAACCTGTGCAAAATGACAAATTTTTCATCAAAGCCTTGGGAAAAATGTGTAGACAACTCATTCTTTTCTAAACTTTCTAGGAATCTTTTATTTTCTCTAAAAATGAGTCTTTTTTTCCTGATAATACAGCTATTTTAAATTGCAGTTCTGTGACTTTTCACTCCCAGTTTAACAGCCTTTAGGCAACATGGCAATAAGCCTAAAGTATTTAAAAATACAGACACTTAAAAATTGATGTTGAAGCTTAGGTTCATCTGTCTGTATTCAGGCAATGGTGGAGCAGTCACTGCCCAGCAATTCCTACTGCAAAACTATGAGGCTTAGCAAGAAGGTATCAAAAATGTGACCAAACTGAATTTTCAGTTGCCTTCCTGTGTTACATTGACACCAGTTTAAATCTGAAAGGTACAAAACTTCCTGTTTAGAATTTTTTTCATTTTGTGAGTGTGATAATGTGTTGCCCCTTACTCATTTCACTGTCATCAAAACCCTAATCATAGTTTTTTTTAACTGAAAAAAAACCTAATAATTGGGACACTCAAGAAGAAAGTGAGTTTGATATGTGCTGTGTATTTATTTTGTCTGCAGAGCACCTTAATGAAGAAATTTAATGTTTCCCATTTTTCATTAACTAACAGCTGTCTTGGTCTGAAAATGGGAAAATTTTAGACTTTACTACTCTGTATTTAAGTTCTGCTTTTAACAGCTTCATGTAGGAATTATGGTTTTTTTTCATCAATTTAGTAATTTTTAGTAGGTTCCCAATCCCAAATATCCCATTTTTTATAAGGGTTGTGAATCTTTTCTTTTTATTATAGTTGATCTTTGCAGAAGAATCACCAGTATAATTCTCTAGAAAGTTCAGTAGTATCTCTGCCCATCACAAAATAACACAGCTTAAAAATATTGCCTGTCACCTTTACAGGCTATATCACTTTTTCCGTTTTCCTACAGCCAGGTAACCAGTGCTCAGCCTCGTCTCTGGCTTTAATAACTGGTTCTGCTATGTGGCTCCACTGCTGGCCATAAAGATATTCAATAATTTCATATTATACTAGAGCATTTTTTTTTCTGGTGCCTTGCAGTCCCCATGCCACCTCCTGCTTTCAGCTTGAAATTTAAGTCAAAGTGTTGTGGGTCCCCCCGCTGCTTGTTTCTAGCATTTGGTCTGTACCAAAAATCATCCTCTGAAACTCCTCCAGATTTCTTATCAACCACATTCTGCATTGAGTTGAGTCCTGCTTTTCTGTATGAGTTAACCTTTTGCCCTATAAATAGTCATTGATGGAAATTTTTCTCAGCTGGCTTAGGTGTGTGATAGCGAGTCAAGGCTGATAACGAAACCCCGCTGCCAGCGTGCCGAGGAAAGCATTAAACCAGAGCTGCACCCCTTAGTGCTCCTGTCTTTACCTGCCCCTATCGCATACCATTACATCTGATTTATCCCATGTAATGTGATCCTTATACAAAGCCAAGATTGGTTGTCATAAGACCTTCCTTTTTCATGCCTTTCTTATCGTTCCAGCTGGTTTTCTTCCCCCAGTTCAGAGCTCTGAGGCAAAACTTTGAGAGTAAAAGGAGCCAGGACTAAAACTGGGTAACTTGCATTTAGATGGGAATCAGAGGGATGAATGTGTTTCTGAGGGTTTGGGGTTTGGGGTTTTTTTTGGGTTTTTTGTTTTGTTTTGGGGTTTTCTGTTGTTTTTGTTTTTGTTTTTTGATCCTCCTCCCTTTCAGCCTGATAAGTTCTGATTTATGTGATATTAACTATCGTGATTATCTCAGTACTGTGGAAAGGGAGATGCACTGCTGTGGTACCATATCCTGCTGTTTACCTGTTCTTTTGATCCACGTTTAAGTGCGTTGTGAGCCCAACAGCAGCCATCCCAGGCTGGCTTTGGTGGGGCTGTGGGGGCAACTTTGCATTTCTATGAAGCTGACTACTTAAAATCTAGACAAAGTAGCCTGGGAAAACTGTTCACAATTCTTCTACAGTAGACACCCTCCTCTTCAGGCTTGACATAAACAAGCTCCTACCACTAATCTTTGCATTGGATCAAGCTTACCGTGAGTTAAGCTATGAAAACTTGATTCGTGTCTCCCTGCAAATGAATGGTCAAAGGCCTTTGAGTAAGATAAAACACGTTGCAAAACTGGAAGGTGCTACTAAGTTCAGGTCATTAACAACTCTGTCATGCTTTTAGAAGTCTTTAAATGGATTGAAAAATGCTAGATTTCTGTGAAATAACAGCACCTAAAAACCTAACCAGAAACATATTTCTTTGTCTTGAGAATCATAAACACTTGGATACTTGTTTCATGGGTTTTTTGTTTGCTTGCAGTCACATGGAAAGAAAACTTCCCTTATTTTTAAGGGGTACCCTGTGATCTAATGGGTTGTGTTCTTTCAGATTTAATTTTCATTTGTACTGGGTTTTTTTTAGATGCATCAAAAACATGACTTGCAGTCAGAATATGAGTGTCCTTGTCAACATTTCAGTAAGCAGAAGTCAAGAAGATAACTTATGTATTCATAGTTTCATAAATTGTCCCTGAAGAAAGTCTTAATAGACACTGTCCAGTTGTATGCTTAGTTAATAGTTCAGTAGGTACCACGAAGGTCTCAGCTGCTCCTTTACTGATGTATTTTATTTTGCATAAGCCTTCTGTCAGTGCCCTCTCTTTCAGCATGATAAGGACATGGGTTCAGTGCCTAAAATAAGGGATGGTAGCATTATATAACTGTTAGAAAGGAAAGAATCCTTGAAAAGTCCCATCATCTGTGTATGTAAGCCGAGTAGAGATTCAAACAGTTCTCAGAACACTGATGCAACTTTACTGGATCATCTGTAAGTCTGAGCACCTGCCTCCAAAAAACCAACCTAAAAAACCAAACCCAAACTACTAAAAAACCAATGCTGGGCAGAAAAGAGAAAGTGAATAAGTAGGAAAAGAGGTTTGGAGGTATTTGAGAAGAAGCAGCAATTTGGAGGGGAATAAAAAAATGAACGCCCAGAGGCGGCATCTAACTGCTGAGGAGCACATGTGGGGTAAGTGTGCTTGTAGGAAACAAGAAGAGGCAGAAGCAGAGTGAGGGCTGAGCACTGAACAAGGCTTGTCCTTGGGAAGCTTCTGTTTTTTGGGATCTGCTTCCCAGGTGATGGTGCTTCCACCTCCCTCCTCCTAGTTCAACCTCTTGCTAAAGGGAATGGTAATTTTTATGAATGCCTTGAATTGCAGCCAGGTAATAACCTTCAGGAAACTTTCATTTGTTAGGCCTTATAAAGGAAGCTGTAGGTGTGATCTTAAGGCAAATACTGTTTCTGTAAGCACTAATACTAGAAGGATACTTTGCCTTTGGTGGATATACACGTCTGTATATGGGACCCAACACATGGAGTTCTGTTTTACGCAGCTTCATTAGCTTTGGGCAGCGTCGGTTTACTGTAACAGCGCCGAGTGTCAGATGGTTGCTTGTGACTTTTCAAGAATCAAAAAAATACCTCTGCTGAAGAGGTTGTTTACTCAAGCTTACTTTCAGACTTGTTTTTATTTCTTTTTCACATCTGCTATTATTTTTTTTTTCCTGCATTCCATTAAAAATGGCATTTACAGGTCAAGGAGCATTAGAAAGATTTCATTAGGGGAAGAAACAAAACAAAAACAAACCAAGAAAACGCACACCACAGCAGCAAAAGCCTGTTTGTTGACTGTGCACTTTAGTAAAGATTTACATTTTTCACATCTGTTGAGTTCCCATTATAGTTTTCATCGTGCGTCTAAAACTGATACAGTAAGATAAACATTCTCAAAGTGATTGGAGTAGTGGAGCTTAATAATAGCTCTGATTATTATGGTTTTTTTCTCCAAAAGAATGCTAAACCAGTCTTTCTTTCTTTTTATGATGTCATAACTAGTGGAGACATTGACATTATCACATTAACTGCTAATGTACAAATGCAACACTAATGTACTAGAATTAAAACATTGTATAATGACCTTCCCTTGGTTCAGCCATTAAAAATACATTAATACTCCTTTCTTGCAAATTGGACCTGGTGCAATTTATTTATCAATAACTGGTTTGTGGTTGTGGTTTTTTGTGTGTGTGAATATATGTGTTTATTTTCTGGAAAATTATTTTGACTTTGTCTTTTTTAAAGTAAAAGCTGTCAGCATCTCAGGCACACGTACATAGCTTTAATTTTATTCAGAAGAGTAGTAGCCAGAGCAAGTCAGCCTTCCTCCTTGTGTTCAAGCACTTGTGCGGGCTAGTGTTATCCTGCCTTGTGTGGTTCAACATGCCCATTTGTAAAATTAGTATATTGCCCATCTCACATGCAAATTGAGACTTAATTAACAGATGTTTGTAACTGCTTTCACATTCTCCAAGAATCACACTATGTGAGTGCATAGCAGTCATTGCTGGGAGATGAGAGGACACTGGAGCATCTTCCTTGGAGATGGGGAGAGGATTAGTTGGGTTTTTTTTATCTTTTTTATTATTTTTTATTTTTCTTTTAAACTACTTTAGTACCTTTTAAGGACTCCCTGTTTTGAAGTAGGTGGAGCATGAGATGGCAAAAGATCATCTCCAGTGCGACCTCCTGCACTCTCCTTCTACATTCCCCTCACAGCGAGGTTTTAAAGCTTTAAAAAGCAAACTCGGAGTGGAGCAGAAAGACTGCTAGAACAGCAATGGGCATGTCGCAGGCACTTGAAGATAACAGCTGTCAGGACACAGGAGATAAAAATGCAGCCAAGTATATAGGCTACAGGAAAACTTGGCCTTGGGCGGTTTTGCTTTCACTTCAGTAATTTTAACCCTTTGCACACCAGAAACAGCTCTTAGTGTTGGGGGAGCACAAAAGAGGAGAAAATCCTTTGAGTTGTTTGTGAAGATTGAATATACAGAGGTAACTAGTAAATAGCTGCTGGGTCATGGTTATGAAGTACAGGCAGGGCTGCACTGAGACAGCTTGGCTTTTATCTGTGTGAGCTACGCATTTCCTCGTACGGGAACTACTGCCGACCCAATTTTAATCAGTTGCAATTCTGCTTTTATGTCTAAATTAGAAAAGCTTGAACAGGAACTGAAAAGAAATGGCTGATCTAAAGCATTTCTGTAAAGCAGTAACTCTCCCACTTTAGTCTTACTGAGCATCTCCAGTCTGATATTCTTCGTTTTACCCAACTATCACCAGGGCTGTAACTCTAATGTGATCTCCTGATTGCAAGGTTAAATAAACAGTTCATGAACCATATGGGGAAGTCTCAAAGACCTTGCTCTTCAAAATGTGTAAGTACAAGTATGACTCAGGAGATTGGCAGTGAAGAATGGAAATTTTCTGTTCTGGTCTTGCTTCAAATCAACCTTGATTTGGGAGCAACCCAAAATCTTCCTTACTGATGACTGGGGGCCTGAGCGAAGGGAGTCAGTGGTATCAGTTACTGCAAGTAAGCAGACACATATTTGGCCCGTGTATCTGCAGACACCGATATACTGCCCAGCCCAGTGCGTTAGCGGGACACCACTTGATTTGTGGCTAAAATCTGTTGTACGACCCAAGAGAGCCTCTCTCCACCAAGCCTGTTCCCGCACTTTCCACCTGTATTAAATCCAGTTTAAACAAAACCAGCTAGGTACAAGCTTCTGCTGGCGTCTGTTTCCATGCTCGTTGTCTGAAACAAAGCCTAATTATCACAGCCCCTTCCTTGATATTTTCTTCCAACTCTCACAGTTGTCTATAGCCTTGATATCTAGAGCATAAATGCCAAGGCTGAAACGTGCATTCAATTAGAAGATGACTCTTGACTGACCTACATAACAGTTCATTCATGAGATAATGTGACCTGGAGTCATGGAGAGAGAAGACAGTCGATTGAGCTGGGTTGGCTGTGTACACTGCAAACTCTCCAGTGATTGAGGAATCATCTAAAATTAGACATACACTGTACGTTGTCAAGAGCCTTTAAAATCCAGCTCTTTCGGTGACGTTTCTTTTATGAGATGGGCGTATAATTTGTCACATTGTAGTCCTTTAATGCTTAATTTTATTAGCACGAAGTACTTAAGTATCAAATAAAATGAGCAATTAAGTGATTTATATTGAAGGGCTGCTCTCGGTTCAGAGCTCAGGTAGCAAGCCCTCCATGAAGCAGCGAGAGCGTGAATGGTATTTACCACTTCCTTCAGAGAGCTACAAAATGGTGCTTTGTGGAGTTAAACCCAGTTGTGCATGTAAATCCCAACTGACATTACTGCACCACACGTTAATATGTACTTTTAGATTAAGGGTTATCGTGTGTTTATAGTGAGCCACAGGATATTTTTCCTAGTTTTTGCCTCTTGGATTTGTGAACTTGCAGCTTTCAGCAGCGGGGGGGTGGGGTGGGAAGGGGTGGGGGAAAAGTGAGCGAGTGAGTGGTTTGAACGTAACAATTAAGCGACAGTTTTTGTCTTAGTAAGCCACAAAGGAAGCTCTGATAAAGGTTGTAGGTCGGTGAGAAACCTTGGGGGAGCATGCTCGTGAAGTGAGGCGGTTCAGAAGAGGCTGCAGCCATCACTTCCAGATCTGAGGGGCTGTGAGGTATTTCAGCGATTTTTCTTCTCCTATCTTGTCTTAAAAATTCATTAACAGAATAATGTGAAATTATCTTGTGTCTGTTAGGGCATGAGTTCCTTTTTTAAAAAAAAATAATTTTTATTTATTTCCCCCCTCCGCTGTAAGTGCAGTAGAAGTCTGTGCTCTGTCACATCGAGCCCTCAGTTCCTCTCGGATGAAGCCGCCTCGGGAAGGGGCGACATTTTGTACAGGGAGGCTGTGAGCTCTTGGAGCACATTTGGGGCACAGCACTATGGTTATTAAGGCTCTCCTCTATGAGTAGGTGCATCTCGTGTTTTCAGTGGGTGCACACAAGAAGAAGGTGGGATGCTCTTCCCTCCTCTGTCTCTTTGTCATGCTGCTTTGGTGTTTAGCTCCTCGCTGGCACGGTTATGAGCCTTTCTAGGGGAGAGTGAAGATTAATCGGAAAGCACAGGAGTTTGCTGTCATTCTGTCCGGCAGGAGGGTTCATGCCAGTCTTTTGTGACTTTCTTAGGTTGTTTTGGAGGGTTTTGTTTAGTTTTTTTTTTCTTTTGCTTCACATTGTGTAAGGAATAGTAAGGAAGCGATTACCTGGACAGGCGTAAAAAGGCTTTTAATTTAATCTTTCACTTTAAACGTTATGGTGTTTTACTGATGCTGCATACACGTGGTTTGGCTTTGAATGCAGAAGTTGTTGGTTAGGCTGGCAGAGGGGAAGCAGGACAGTAACTTTTATTTTTAGGGGAATGTTTTGGTAGACCACTCAGGCTGCAAGCTGAGGCTGCAATTGCCCATGGCCCAATTAGCACCTGTTACCTTTGCTGTTTGCTCTTGATTGGCTGCAGAGTCAGAGGTTTAATTAAGCAGAAATGGGGATGTAGACTTAATGTTCATTATAACTAAAATCGAAACAGCTGTTTACCTTGCCCGAGCCTTGTGTGTTAACGTCCATAAATCTCACCCCGAGGAGAGCGCTGAGGAACCAGCCCCGGTAAAACACGCCCTTCCGCGTATCACGTTATACCATTTTACATACTCATTCTCGCAACGTTTCCTAATCATATTAATTAACACATTAGGATATAATTCTCATTGTCTACAGAAATTACGTCAATTAAAACTATTAACATGATTGTTACATTATTGCAACTCGCTTTGTTGCTACTCTAGCAAACCCGAATGTTTGAAAATAGCATAAAATTGTCGTGGTTGCACTTCTCCCCTTAATGGGTGGATCAGGTCTCACTGTAAACTTCCTGAATAATGTCTGTCTCTGTGCTGGCGTTTCTACAGTGAGAAAACATGAGGGGGACTGAGGCTAATAAGAGTTTGTCTTGCTTGGCCTCTGCAGTGCCAGACAGCGGTGTCACCACTGTGCAGGAATGTATGAAAAGGGTACATGCTATGGAGGAGAACACGACAGTAATGGGTATAGATAGGCCATATTCATACTAAAAAATGAGGGGTGTTTTGGTTTTGTTTGGGCAGAGCTGTGAGGTTTTGACCTGACTGTCTTGTAGGAGGCAAAAAAATAAACACCTTTAGTGTTGAATGTTGTTATACTCAAAATCATCTTACTGGCAGGACAAAATGGGCCCTCTGTGTAGCAACAAGAATTTATTCTTAATGTAATGGAAATCTTAGTTCTCCAGTCAAAGAAATGCTATTAGGCCAGATGTACTTGTTAAGGAAAAAGAAAGAATCCTGTTTCAGGGTGGGGGATGATGCTTCAGTAATAATATGTGTTAAACTGATGCTCACGAATTTCTGGGTATCTGTCCCTTTCTGAGGTGTTTTGCTCACCCTTACTCCATGGGTCCTGAGGATGTTTCCTTTAGGTTTCGGAGTTGGAGAGTGGTTCTGGCAAGGTGTCTGGTATTCAGCGCTAGTAAGATTAGGGCTTTTTTTCCCTTTTTGCCATGAGGAGTGTGAAGGTGCAGCTGCTGCTTTCTTTCTATCTCCAGTCTCTGCTTCTAGCTACTTGTTTGTTTTCTAGCATGCTTTTTACACCTTACTCTTTACTCATTTACCTGAATTCAGTGTGTATGCATTGCCTTACGTATGTTGAATACTTTTTCTTCCTTACACCTGAAACCGCAGGTTTGCATTTCTTTTGCCAGAGTAGGTGAGTTTTTATAGCCCTGAGGTCTTAAGTGTCACTCTGAGGCATTGTCTGATATTAGCCTGTGCCTCTGCTCCTCTGCACTGCATTGTGTGTCACCTCTGCTATGATAGCATGTCCGTGTTCCTCTGCACTCTGTCGTTATCCTGGGATCATAATAAATATTTCATCCTAACTCAGAGTAACTGCCACTTACTACTGTCTGTATAAAAATTACACTTCAACCACATCATTATGCAAAGATAAGCAAAAGTAAAATAAATTAGGCAATAGCCACCTGGTCATTAGGAAAATTGCTGCTACAGCTAAAGCAGCTAAAATGAAGCTCTAAGCTGTGCAACACAAGTGTAGACAAGCTTGACGTGCCTGGGTCCCATGGCCGTGCAGTCTCAGCACAAAGTCTGTGGCTTGTTACTGGCACCAGCAACTCTGTGTTTACTGGGCTGCAGGGCTGAAATGTGATGAACGATATCATTATTTGGGATTACCCATGTTGGCTGTGCACCCTGCTCAGTGACACAGGATTGCCTTTTCTGGTCTTAGGCTCCTAGCAACACCTTAAACTGTTGAACTAGAGAGGAAATACTTTGCCTTCACAGGATAGATGTCTGCTAATAGCACGCCAATATACAAGTTGAAGGGAAAACAAGAAGGTTGATCTAACTCAGGTAGATAATTGCTGTCATTATTCTAAGCCAAACGTATTCAATTCATCTTCATGATATTGCTGTGAAAAAGCTGTTACCCTCCTTCACAGACAGATCATATTTATCTACAGTTGCCCGAGGATGTCTCTGTAGTCAGTGGAAAGACACTGCTACCTCCATTTCAGTCCACCTGAAGTCTGAATTGCCCTCTAAAATGATTATTTCTCTTCACGGACTAAAGAGGAAATCCTGCACACATAGATTTAATAAATCTGAGCCAAAGAGATTAGAGATTTGTCTGCAGCAGATGAGTTTTAGAGCCTGTGCTTTCACAGCTGTTACTAGTAACTAGCTTAGCTTAAATTTATTTCATATATGGTCTATATAGGCGACTGCCGTAGTTTAGGTTGTACTGTTATACCCCAAATGAGACGTGTCTGTGGGAAGTCTGTAGCTGAGCATGGAATTCAATTCTCATATTTCAGATGGGAAGATGATGCCCTAATCAGTTCTTGTCCGTGTAATGCCATCAGTGGCACTGCTCAATTCTTTTCAGTTTGGCTACTGCTCCAAACTGTTAAACCATCTGCTGGTGGCAGCCGAAGAGATGACAATATAATAAATTACTAGAAAAAGTTAAGATGCCTAACATCTGTTCTCCACCAAGCTCGAGCATCTTCCTTGTATTGATGTTCTGTCATCTCCTGACACAGTAAGAGAAGATGACTGCTCTGAAGTTCTTGCAAATTCAAATTGTTTGCAGCTGGACCTACGTTCCAGGCATTCATCTCCTTGTGAATTTAAGGCCTAAAGAGGGAATAACAATACTGGAGGGTGAAAGCAGGGGCAGGAGAATAGTTTCTTAAAAATACCTTAAGAAATTCCTGGCCCAGGTGAAGGCCTGCATCTACTCATTCTTAATTGTGATTGATGAAGAAATATCTAATGACAACAAGCAAGACAGGAATAGAAACTGCTACCTCTTCAGAGCCGTTTGACTGTCCCAGGGTTACGTCCTGCATGATGTTTTAACCAAAGAACAGTTTGCTTAATAGCGTGGACCACATCGGTTCGACAAACAGAATACAAACCTGTTCGAGATAAGGTTTTGCAGCTCTGAAGGTGCTGGTAGGCAGACACTGTTGAGAAAATAGACACATAATATTTACTTAAAACGTTCCTGGAGCCTCCTTTGGTGTTATTAGTCTGTCATGAAAATCTGCAAACACACACTTATCAGGATCTCACTGCAAAACGTTAGGCAGTTAGTCAAGTTAAATATAGAGGGGTGGATGCCGTAGCAGGGCACAGTTAATGGTTGAGCTGTGACTTAACTTACATCCAAGTGCAAACATAATTAAATTAGAAGAAGTCCTGAACCTCATGTAGGAGGTGTAGCCTGCTAGGAGTGCAAAGACAAGCCTGGATTCCATCCTACAGCTTCAGTCTCCTGAAGCAAAACCCCAGGGGACAGAAGTCTGGAGCTGAATCCTGGTTAGAAAGTGTAGAAAAGCAGCCTAGTTGTTGCCTCAATATTCTGCTCTTTTTTGTGATGCAGTCTTGCACAAAATGATGTGATCGTGGAATGATAGAATTTCCCGAGTTGGAAGGGACCCATAAGGATCGCCAAGTCCAACTCCTGGCTTCACACACAAAGGACCAGCCAAGCCAGAGCATGTCACTGAGTGCATTGTCCAGACACTTCTGGAACTCAGCCAAACTGGGTGCTGCGACCACTTCCCTGGGGAGCCTGAACCACCCTCTCAGTAAAGAACCTCTAAGAGATCTAAGAGAAAAAGTTTCTAGACAGTCTCATGGAGTTTGATCACTAATTTGAGGGATTTTCTTCATGTTAATGATACAAATTGATTTTTAGTTTCTTTTCTAAGTTTGAGTCCACAAATATCCTCTTAAGTTATGATTTCTCTAAGCATAACAATTGGCTTCTGTTTTTAGTTTCTCTCATGTGTATGGCCCTAGCAACTTACTGTACAGTGAGCAGGAGAGTGACAACCACTCCACACAAGTTCCTCCATGGTAAATCTCCCATGACTTCCACTGGATCTGAACTCACCTTAAGTAGGACAGTCCATGTACATAAACACAAATCAATAAATTGTAGTGATAACTAATAAAAGAGTGCAAACATTTAATAAAGAATGGGAATACCTAAATACTCCAGTAGCAATTGCTATATAATAAACCAGCTGGATGTGATCCTTGAGTGTATCTCCCAGCTGTATTCCTATGAGTCCTCTTCTGCCACAGATCTCTTATTCGCCTGTCCATGAAAATAATGTTCTCCCCTCTTTCCCACTTGTAACAGTAGTGTTCATTGTTCACTCAGCTGCTTCTCCTCACTGTTTTCTCTCTCTTGTTTAGACCTCAGGGCCGCTGGTTCATGTTCCCTTGGACCAGCAGGTTTTTCCTGTGTTTTTTTTTTACACCCAGTACAAGCACTAAGCAAGGTCTATTTTAGCACACTTGATTAGGCAAACACCAGATATGACATTGTGAGAGCTAAAATAAGGAGCTGATAAGCTCAGAGGTAGAATTTAAACAACAGAACATCAGTGATGGTTAGACTGAGGTTCGTGCCGTCAGCGTGCCTGGGCATCTCTAGGAATGGGCACTCGTGTCTGTGTCATACTGTTCCAGTCTGTACTGTACTCAGATGACCTGGTGTGTTTTGTGTGCTGTTCTGAAAAGGGGGAGAGCCAAAGGCTGTGTGTGTGTCACCGAATGATGTGTTTAACCTAATGCAGAAAACCCAAATAAGCCTGTAGCTGTTGCAGCCTCATCCCAGTGCGGAGATGGGTGGTACTAGGCTGTTTCCCCTTCTAAAGCTTTTAGTTACAGCATTAACTTTCAGAAGGGCTGTGGGATTGGGGGTATTTGCCTGGGTAGTGATGTCTGGGTGTTCCTCTACTGCAGGCTAGAGGTGATGTTTCTCATCACGCTGGGGTCGAATGGACTTTCCAAGAGGAGCATGGTGAGGTTTCTGAACAACTTAAAGGATTTCGTTCAGAGCAGTCAATCAGTCATTAAAAAGCAACTGCAGATGCCATTACTTTCCGTCCATCTCTAGTGTTTCTCAAGCATGCCCCCAAAAGCTCAACACCATTCTGCAGGTTTAGCAGTAATTTGAATGCAACAAATTGTACCTGCAAAGCACAGATGTTGAAAGCTGAAAAATCTGAAGGTGCCGTATGTTTCCTGTAATTGAAAGCAGGTGCCCTGAAGGAAGCAGAGATTCAGTTTCACTTTATGAAGTATCTAGTTGGCAGAGCAGGCAAAAAATACCCTCTAAAGCTCCATTCACTAGGACTGGATAAAACAGATTAAAACTGTTGTTCCATGATAGCTCTGAGGGGCTCCAACAAGGGATTGAGCACCATTGTGTTGGGCACCATAGACAAAAGGAATTAAGTCACAGAGTTCAGAGTGCTGAACAAATTGAACTGTGTGTATTTAAAGGATGGAGAGGGGGGAAGATCAAGATAACTCAGCTTTGTGTGGCACCAAAAACCAGGCCCAGTATCTTTGGGTCTATTCCTCTCTGCCATGGGATGGATGCTGCAATGCAGGTCTGCATCTCCCAGTTGTCCCACTGGTGAATACTTCTGTCATCGCTTCAGTGAATGCTTTGTATGGTGGGCTGCTAGTCTGTCTTTTGCAGTGGCCATTGTGTACAAAGAATCCAGGCTTAAAAATTAACAACTCAAATGTATGCTTTTTGAGGATGACTTTTTTTGGGAAATCGTCTGTAAAGTGAAGCCTGCAGGGTGATGAATGGGAGAGAAGTGCCTGGTGTGTGTCCTGGCTGCGGCTCCATTGCAGATTTCTGAAGGCTTTAGGGAGGGATTTTTTGTGTGCCCGTGCCTCAGTTTACTTATAGACAGTGTTGAAAGCCCTGATGATCCTGTGAGAATTCTTCACTTGATGTGTGCAGGGTTTTTTTGGTGTGTTTTATGGTGTTTTAAAGACATGTAAGAGCCACATGTTATTACCCCACAGAATTGAGCTGAATTGCATTCAAGTTGAACATAGCCTGTGGCTAGTATTTCATACTTGGAGGCAGAAAAAAATAACAGAAGAGCACCCTACAGCAGCAAAACTTACTAATGCTTCAGCCTGCTTTGTGGTGCTGCAGGTTTGAGCAAGCCGGGACCATTTCCCCTTCCGTTCTCTGTTTCAGTAGCTGCAGCGAGTGTAGAAAGGGGAAACAACTCTGATCAAAACGGGGTTTTTTTCAGCTTTTTCTCTAATGAAACAGATTGTGCCCAGCACAATATCATCATACAGTTATTTCATCTCCCCCAAAATACTTTCACCGGGTTCTGAAAGTACTGACTGACCTGTGTGCACCAGGCTCAAAGCTCTTGCTCTGAGTCTGTGACTATAAAGACTCTGCAGTACTTTCACGATGTTCTCTTTCTCTTTGGATTGCTGGCAGGCTTTTTGTCTCCTCCTTTACCAGTAGGCAGACATTTTCTAGGGATTTTTCTTCTTTAACCAATCAAACTACCTGAGAGAAAGGAGAAATGTCTTTTGTCTACGTTGTGAGAGATATATCATAAATTTTGCTGAGAAAATTGAGAATTACATTGACTGCCTCTAAATAATGGCCAAGGATAGACAGAAAAAGTTGCATTACTAACAACTGCAAGAAAAGACTTTTAGTAATGTTACTCTTGATGATTTCCTTCTTTTCGACAATCCTATTTAAATTACTTAATACTGGATCTTAATTCCAGAGAAAATTTAAAAAACTAGGAATTTAATGTCTGTCCCCATCATTTCTCTCATTAGCTTCCTATACATGAAAGGTCAGTGTCAGTCAGACCGCACCATTTGGCATGAAGATGAATGTGGAAGCTAAAGGGGATTTAAAAAATACATGATCTGGCATTTGAAACTGAAGTCTGGGTGTTGAGTCCTGCCTTTATGCCTCTTATCTGCTAGTGACCTAGCACTTTGTCTCTTCTGGGATGTGTTTACAGATGTATTAGTCTGTTTTTGTCCTGGTTCCTGGCTGTGGAGAACGTCCTGCAAGAGCTCAGTCGGATTCTAGGTAGGTGGAAGAAGTATCTGGTGATGCTACCACTGTGCAGCCAGTGCATAAAGTGGGGTTGATGCTCTCCACACCTCAGAGCCTGAAAGGAGTCTTTTTACCCTAAAAATCCTGCTAATGTCAAGGAAGAGGTGGGCATCCTTGGCAGGGCAGTCTGGTCCCCTGTTTCTCGTTATTGACTGTAGAAGAAGGAGGATGACTGGGTTACTAATGGGTTACTTACTGAGGCTTCTGGAGCTTGGTGAAATCAATCTGAGCGTTAGTGCCTTAATTTTCCCATCTGTGAGACACAGGTTATGTCTTGCAGTGGAATCACAGTGCTCACAGTTTGTGTGTTCAAAATGCCAGGAGAAAGAAGCAAAGTTCTAAGACAGGGTGGGATTTGGATCAGTGCAGTGATTGCCCTAAAACCTGCAGTGTACAGCCTGGAAGTATTGCACAGATGCACGTGTGTGGACATTGATGGCATGAAAGTGCAGCACAGAAAACTATATGAGCACTAGATATCTTATAAGCCATGTTTCTTTGTGCAATAATCTTTTTAGTTGTTATACTTGGGCAATTCTGCAAACCAGTTAAATATTTCCAGTCAAAATACTCATTTTAAAGTACACAGAGAAGGTGGAAGACTTTCATTTCTTATTCAAATATTTGCAACTAGTTAGGACTTTGTGTATAGTCCCTCTGCATCTGCTGGCTTGCTCTCCTTTCTGTAGCATCTCACTCTCACTGATCACATTAACCTGTAAAATAAAATTAAAAAAATATATCTGAACTTTTTAGGCGTCATTAGTCAGCAGATAGAAGTCAGCCAGCGCACAGCATCCATTATGAGTTGTCACAAACTGTGTAGCAAATTTGCAAAGCTCAAATGAAACTCCTCTGAATAACCCACATCTTTGTGCCACCTGTTTGTCATTCTCCCTTCTGACATGCATGGGGCTTCTGCGCTTCCAGTGCCATGTGTTCTACGTTTTCCTTTGTCTGCCTTGCCAGTTCTGCTGCTCCATCACAGGGTTTGAGTTGGAGGGACAGTATTAAGGTACTCAAAGCGATGGAAGGTATCATGGTGATTAGATTTGGGGAAAATCTCATTGAGAATATAAACCCAACATTTGTTGTTTTGTCTGTTGCCTCATAGAGCGTGGAGATGATTTGTAAGTATGAGCTGTTCAGTGATGATTCTTGGACTTTGAAGCACATCATTATCTAAATAGTCTGGCAGTGTCTGACCATCTTATCTGGGTTTTAAGGCGCTTAAGATATGGAGTTGAACCTTTGGAATCAAACTGGCCAACAGCTACAAGTGAGTAGCTTTTGGCTGAGGTTGTTTGTAATTAGTCTCTTGACTTTCAAGTTGTTTGGGCAGGAAGTGATTCCAAACTACACTTCTGACATTCACTCGTGGGGGGTTTCTTTCTTTGTCTTCAGTAATTCCCTTATGGAAGCAGAACTAAAGGGTCTATGAAAGGTTGACCTTAGTTGTGCTCACAGATCCTACACAGAACCCCAGATTACTCTGACAGCATTTCTGTAGGGGCTGCTAAAAGTTTTCTGTGATGTCAACCTGCTGTGTGATGTTCTGGATGACTTGATACCTGTACGTTTAGTTTTGTCCCTTGGAGAGAGGAGGGTGCTACTCTCTAGGAACTTTTCAGTTGCATGTTACCTCGGTTAGGGTTTTGTCATGCATCCATAATATCAGCTTTTCTACAGCAACTTTCCTATCTTTAAAATGAGCTGAGTTTGCATTTTGATGTAACCTACAGGGAGTTTTCTTTTTTTCATGTGTGCAAAAATCAAGTATCTGCTTTCTTAGGATCCCTGGGTTATCAGGCACTGTCCAATATCCACCACTCATTCCTCCATCCAGGATGTTGTCACAGAGTACAAAAACCTCAATCCCCGCTTGCTGCAGATCCTCATCTGTAGCAAAGTGGGGCAGGTTTTCTGAACGAAATCTCAGATGATCTGGTGATGTTTAGCCTCTGTAAGAAAGTTGTTCTTCGCTAGTAGGTGGCTCATAATTTATCAAAACCAAAAGACTTTGATACTCTTTATCTTGTCACATAAGACTGAGCTGCTGCTGTGGTGCATGCGATAAGATTATGCTGCCCCTGGAAAAATAATTCACTTTTTTATCCTCTCTGATATTCCAGTTTCATCCCTTCATGATGTGATGGCTTTCTGTTGTCACTTCTCATTTTTGTCAGGTATTACTAAGTGCTCCTGCTGCTAGTAGTAATAGGATCATATGATAACTCAGGTTGGAAGGTCCCTCAGGAGATATCAACCTCTTGCTCATAGCTGGGTCAGCTCTCAGATCAGACCAGGTTGCTCAGCCCTTGATACAGTTGGGTCCCAAAAACCTTCAAAGATGGAGATTGCGTAGTGTTTCTGGACAACCTCTTCCAGTGGTTGATTGCCCTTGGGGGGAAAAGATTTTTCCTTCTCTCCAGTAAGACACTTTTCTGTTAACTTACATGTAGCTTGTGGTCTTCCCACCATTGTGCCATGCAAACAACCTGATAATTGTTGTGCAGCCTAGAGAGGAGACTTCAGAGGAACCTTGATGTTCTTATTGGGGAAGACAGGGACAAGTTCTGAAATCGATAGATATTCCCGTGCTGTTTTATCAGTGTTTTTGAAGTTGTTTGGTCTTTGGAAGAGTATGTTTTAAAGAAAAGCGATGGAGTTTCTGCCAAATACTCACTGTTGTGAATTTCAGAGATTTTGGCTCTCCTAGTCCTTGGCTTAGCGAGTCTTTTCTGCATTGCATGACATTTTCCCTGTCTCGTGACTGAAGTTGCGTGCGTTGCCTTAGTCTCTTGTGCATCCATAATCCATTGGCAGTCTGCTAATAGATGCAGAGACTTGTTCTGCTCCAGGTTTTCTAAACAGAACAGGTTTTCCCCCTCGATTGCTAACACTTGGACATGCAGAAGTAAGCATGTCTCAGGTTTTGCATATGTCTGAATTTTCTCTCCAATAGCTGTCTCATGTTAATTTACTGCCTGAAGTTATACAAATTACTGCTACAAATGGTTAACACTTAAGGAAATGGGGAAATTGTTTGTTGTTCTGATAGTACCTATCAGTCTGTGTAGCAAGTATACAGAAACTTGTTTCATTCCAAGGCAGAGTAGCACCTGAAGGCAGAGAATTGCATTGGTGTTTTCTAGCTATTTAATAGCACTTTTCTCTTTTTAATTTTTTTTAAAGTCTTCCAATAAATACACACCTATTAGAGCTGATTTTTAGAAAAACATTTGGGACTACATTGTTATTTCCTTGTTGTGTATCTCCAGGTTTTTTGTATTTTATCCATAATGCTAAGAGAGGATTGCTACTCAAAGACAACTCTCTTCATTTGTGTTTCTGAATCTTACACAACCTTCTTCCCTCAGCATGGCAAATTACTTAAGTACTAACTGCAGACCTAAAAGAAACAAACTTCTGTTGTATTTTATTTGTGATCAGAAGAAAAATGAGTGTGTGTAGCTATTTAATTAAAAGAGTATCCTTTCTAGACCTTTCAAAAGGCAGGTGTTTGTTACCATTTCTAATGCTGCTTGAAGTGCCTCCAAAGCATCCCCGTGGATTCACAAAACCACCACAACTTCTCATCCAGAAAAAAAAAAAGTTTGTCTTTGGAATTTGGAGATCTAGGAAAGTAAGGTGTGGGAAAGAGACAGGAGGGTTTCAGGTATTGTGAGAAAACTATTTTCCAGATGAGAAACTGAGAACTTCTGTTCCAGGAGCAGTGCTTAGTAGTCAGACTGTGTTGCTTCCTGATTTAAGGTGTGACTAAAAAAAGATGATTAAATCTTTTTTTTTTTAATTTTAAAGCTATTTAAACTCCAACCCTATGTAAAAGCATATTAACAGTTTATGGGCCCAAACTAAATGTCCACCTACCCTGGTAGCCTGTCTTCTGCTAAAGCCCACAGAAAACGTGTAAGTAAAAATAAAACAATGGTGAAAGTGGTCAGGGATTAGGGTTTTATCCCCCTATAGCCTTTCACAGATGCTTTCAAACTGTAACATGGAGATTTCCAAACCTGAAATTGCACCTACATGTTTGTCTTAAATACTTTCTGTTTGACTTCTTTTCCACCCGCGAAAAATTCAGCGGGTCCTTCCAGGTCTTCACGTTCTGTGTTATTTTGAGAGAGAAGACTCGATGTATTTTCATGATATCACTGTGTGCTGCTATATTATTCTACCCTCCTGTACATTAATAGTGCAAAGCTATTAGCATCCTCCCACACATTTTGTGTTTATGCCAGCATGGTGAATCAGAAAAAACATCTGCCTGGGAGGTAGAAATCTGGTTTTATGTATGAAGGTGTAAACATGAGAACTCTACACCTTCTGGTTTGAACTCACACCAGGGAGGACAGGACAGGAGAGACCTGTGAATGTCTGCACTTGGGAACTGGCCCTCCTGCAAATCCCGTGTGAGAAGGTTGGAAGGGATAAGGTTCCTGTCCACATCTCTGTTAATGAAGAAGTCTGGCAGGGTGACTGCTTCCTCCAGGAGTAAAGCTGCAGACATCGTGACACGGGGATCCACATGCTGTTATTTCATTAACATTCATGAACTACTCTGCTATTAATTTAGGTCAGTGTTGCATTGCCTGAACTTAAATTCAGTGCAGGGAATATTTAAAGGAACATTGATCCTTTTTTTTTTTCTTAAAGTGGCCTTTTAAAATTATTTTTGAAATAGTTAAATTTTGTCCACCAGGATGAATGCTGTATGTTACACATTGAACTTCTGATCAGTATTCAGCTTGATGGCATTGGTGAAGAAATACATTATGGGAAAACAATTGCTGAAAATAAACAAGTTCTTTGTGACCATTTTTATATTCAGGCAAGTGTGGCTACCTAAACTTCCCGTAATGCACTGAGCTTAAATACTAAATAACTTAATAGGCTCAGGGGTCGCAGTGATCCTCCTGGTGATTGATACCACAGAGCTTGCTGGCAGCTGACACCTCTGTGGAAAAGTGGGAATGTCAGCTGATGAAAGCAGCATTAGCATCTTGACAGATGTGTGTTACAGTGGCATCTTTAGACTGGTTTGGAAGTAAAATAGAGCTCACATGTTTCTTAAGAAACTTATTTTGCGCCATAATTACTGGAGTTTTAAAGTCTTGTTTTGAAAGGTGTCTGGGTTAAAATCCGGTCTTCCACAGTTGGCCTCACATTTTCCCATTGGGAAAAGCCCAGGGCTCTGTCACAAAGTCCTGCAGAGAGTTATTGAGTATGATGGGCACAGAATTCCCTTTCCTCTTTAATCCTTGCCATCTCATCTCTTTTATTGTATACCAAACCAGAAGGCTCATCAGAAACCTGGCAGGTAAGAAAATCTTGCAGACTGCAGAGGTGCTGTACAAACGGCGGAGTTGTAAGTATTTAGCAACATCACAGTAGCCGTGTTCCACATTTGCAATTAATACACGTCTGTGTTTGCATTTGTTATAGGACTCTTGACAGCACCAACATAACAAGAAAAACGAACAACCTGAGTAATAAATCTCTGGAGGCATTCAGCAAGTGCCATAGGGCTCATTAATCTTGATTATTCCCCATAATAGATAACTTCACAAATCATCTATTCTCCCCAATCATGCACATAAGGATAATGTATATATAATAGCCTCCCGTACTGTAAAACCCCAAATAGAATTTCATTTTTTAAATATAAGTCTTGACAAATGCAAGACAAATATTTATAGAAAAGGATGGGTATGAATAACAATGAACTGGACTGAAAAAAAGTGAGGCAGAGACTATGGTGAAAAGAAGGTGACATCTTTTCTGTGTTTTGGGTTTCTCCCTGCTGCCCCTCCCCGTTATGATGTCTCTATTTGAATATTTGAATCAAGGAATTCATTTATTTATAGCCTGAAGTAGATGGCATTTTCTTCCTGAGTTTTGACCAGGGAGATAAAGGAGTCTGCAGCTGCAGCCTTCGTGCATGCTCTTTAAGGAATGCAGACAGGGGAAAATAGGAGCAGCTGAGAAATATTCTGAATTCCAAACAATTTGGTATTTATAATTTCTGTTATTGATTCCTTCTTTTTCATGTACTCTTCCTAAAGCTTTCATTTGAAAAGGGCCAAAGGTGTCAAAGAAAACCACAGTTCTGATCTAATGTGGTCTTCACCTGGTTATCAGCTTGTCTCAACTGCAACTTAAATATGCCAGTGCAGCGTAAGAGATCTGTGAAAGACATCGTATTTAGGGTAAGACTTTGAGGATATTTTAAGAACAAGTAGCAGAGGTGTTCCAATCCCCATAGCTGACACTGAATTGCAGGCTGAGCTTCAGCTCAGAAATGCCATGGTTATCTTGAAGGTAATTGTGCAGAGAAAAGAAAATATTGGAGATAATGTATAAAATACTCTGGTTTTATTAGTATTAAAAATGGGCAGGCAAGGAGAGAAATAGAAGAAACTTTTTTTTTCCATAGAAGTGGACCGGTACCTTTTATATCTTCATAATTGTAGTGACCCTAACCCTGTGCTTAAGTTCTGGTGATTGAGGTTTCAGAAGTATAAATCTGTATTCCCAGCTAATCCACCCTCTGATACAGCACAGAACATGAGGTTTGATTGCCCTCGTCTTTGCCCACATCCCTGTTTTGCCACCTTTCCTCCCCCTCCCAACTGTGTGTCCAGATGCTTGCAAAACCCCCAGATTTTGTTCTGTGACATAGGGTACAGCAGGTTTGTGTGAGTGGAAAGGAGTTGAGAAAGTATCAACTGAACTGCTTTAGGAAGGGTGTCCTCTTCTTCACTGTCCCTCCTGCTCCTTTGCAGCAAGTACTCAGGATTCATTTTCCTGGAAATCTAATAGAAGAAGGAACAAGTGTATCATCCCTCAGAGCTGAAGCAAGAACAACCTGACATTTGGAACCATTTCTTTTCCTAAGATCTGCTGTGCACATCACTTAAGCGGTTCTGCTTCTTTAGTTCTTTGGTGTGTGAATGCAATACATGTCTATAAAGTACCTCAGTCCTTTAATAGCCTCCATTGCACATTGTGTCTCTGTTCCTAAATCCTTACAGATTAATCATATCCATGGGCAAAATACCTCCTGGCACGGAGGTGAAGTATGGGTCTTACCTCTCATAAGTTTTCAAAAGGGGAGAAAAAATTGGAAATATTCGCTATCTTATAAGTTTGATTCAGTGGGTTCAGGATCCTGTAGATTTGGCTTTTGAGACACAATTTTTCTGCGGAGGCAGTGTCAAACTGTAGCACATTTTGGCTTGAAATTTTACTTTGATATCAGCACAGCCTGGTAGTTTGAAGCAAGTTTTGGAATCAGGATAAGTGAGTTGTATTCCTAGCTGTCTGAGAAAAATTTAACTCCTGTAATCTCTCCTGTTTTATACAGTTTCTACCTGTATAAAACTATACTAATAATACTTCTTCATCTTCGTAAAATATTCCTTAGTCTTCTGATGAAAGGAATTTTTTTAAGTTCAAAGTGTTACTCTTAATGAAAGAATGAACTTGCTTATTCTTGACAAAATACATTATATGAACATCAAAGAGCTGTTTGTACCAAGTGTTGGTCTGTCATAAGGTGCTTCCGTGTCTCAGCAATATTTTCTCGTTTCCTCCTCCATAAAAAAGAATGAAGCGATCTGGGTGTCGTGTGATACAATTCCATCAGTGTCAGTGTGTGCAGTAGAACTAAATACAGTGATTGGCATCGCCTCTAATTTCCTATTCTGTCAAAAAATTAGCATGCCAGTGGATGCAAAACAATGTGTGGTGGCTCTTCTCCAGGACTTAGTGCTGGAGAAGAGCTTTAGGTTTGCAGTTTGGGCTGTCATCCGATGGGTTGCTGGATGGTTTTCATGCTTGGACTCATCTTTAGATAATGGTGCTTGTAATCGTCTCCAAAGGTTGGAGATGATCCTTGTCTTTTGTTGGGGAGGTAGTCAAGATGTAGGGATTGTTTTTGTAGAAGTTAATGTAGAAAGCCACCTATTGAGGTAATGATCAGCACTGATTGTCCACCAACAAAAAGCAGTTAAGCAAATGGAAAACACAGTGGGTTCTTAAAGGGGTTAACACTCATCTGAATATTTTTCCTGTGTGTTGATTTTTCCTACTTCTGGCTAGTGTCAGCTCAGCCACATGAACGTGGTTACTTCTCTGGCTCTTCTCTCTTCAATCAACCACAGATAGGCAACAGTCTGTCTGCTTACCTCCATCACTCAGTGCAGCCAGGTAAGGTTAATGCCTCTTTTCAAAGAAGGGCTTTTCTTAGGAGGCAGTTGGAATAAAAGGAGGAAGATGGGTAACAAAGAACTTCTCTGCACTATGAAGTTAAGGTGCAATTGATAGAGTTGAGCTTACAAGGCACTGGCAACACACCACCCTCTTTACTCGTAGACATCCTTGGGGTGCTGCGATTGCCTCTGAGTAAGGAGTCTGCTCCACTGTGGAAGTGAACTGTGCCACTCCCTGTGTCAGTATGGTCCAAGTGTGGATGCTTCTTCTGGAAGTATGGAAAAGAACAGCAGCATGCAAGAAGGCCAACACCATAGAGTACATGTCCACAGAATTGTAGGGGTTAGAAGGAACCTCAAGAGATTGAGTTCAACAAAAGCAGGTTCCCTACAGCAGGTTGCACAGGTCGGTGTCCAGATGGGTCTCGAATAACTCCAGAGAAGGAGACTCCACAACCCCCCATGGCAGCCTGTTCCAGTGCTCCTTCATATTGTTGCGGAACTTCCTGTGGTCCAACTTGTGACCATTGCCCCTTGTCCTGTTCCCACAGACCACTGAGAAGAGGTTGGCCATCTCCCTTTTTCTCCCACACTTCAGACATTTACAAACATTGATGAGTTCCCTCTCAGTCTTCATTTCTCAAGGCTGAACAGTCCCAGCTCACTCAGCCTTCCTGTCCTGGTGTAAGTTGCCCCTCATCCAAGTTGAAAAGGAATAATTCTTTACTATGAGAGTGGTGAGACCCTGGCACAGGTTGCCCAGAGAGGTTGTGAAAGCTCCATCCCTGGCAGTGTTTGAGGCCAGGTTAGATGTGGCTTCAGGATATCTGGCCTAGTGAAGATGTCCCTGCCCATTGCAGGGGGTTGGAGCTAGATGATCTTTGAGATCCCTTCCAGCCCAAACCATTCTATGATTCTATGAAACACCAAGAGGGTTTGTAGTAACTATGGACAGCTTTAAGTCTCAAAGACATTGGTGGTGTTTGAACAGTAACATTTCTGATACTCTTGGGGTTTTTTTTTCATCTCAAAAAACCTTTAGAAATTATTTTCCTTTATTTTCTCCTCTTCTTATCACATAATGGTACAAAAAGGGATACTTACCCTTCTGGTTTAAACTGGGATTACTGGTCTTAAACTGGCATAGCACTTAACATCCATTTTAGTGGCATCTCCTTTTACCTGAGAAAACATGTCCAGAAGCACTTCGCCAATACTCCCCTGCATGGTTCAGTGAGAACCGGTGACCAAAAGTCAGTTCCTAGTGTAAACAGAAAAATACAACAGCTGGTTTATTTTTAAGCTGTTTGGAAACTTGACAAGTGAGAGCACCCCCAAATGCCATTCAGTTTCAAAACAATGTTACTCTGAGTATCTGAAATAGAAGTTGTGGTTGTGACAGACTCTTAGCACTCACATCTCTGGAGCTCATAAAATGAGAAACACATGTTTAAACTCAGATGCCCAATTTAGAAATAAATTCATACAGGCTCTCAATCTCTAGGCTAGGACCTGTGTTATGGAAAAAAAGTTTATGTAATGCTGTTTCTATTATAAATGGAGACTAATTTTCTTGAAAAGACTCTTTAATACTTAGCAAACAAGTAAGTTTAGTACTAAAAACATTCTCAGTGCTTCATTGCCTTGGGTTTACAATATCATTTGCACGTCAAATTATATTTCATCTTATGATTTAGTAATGCCAGAAGAATAGATCTAATTCTGTGTCTCATGATACCCTTAAAGATGGAAGATTGCTTTCCATGGAGTGTAAAACTCAATTTGTAGTCATGTGTATAAAACATGACTTTATGGCAGATTAGCTTGCTGTAGATTTAGTTCTCTCTGACAGTGAACTGCAAAAATATTAGCGTTTCAGTGAACACAATATTAATGGCAAGAAGAGACTATTATTGTAACACAGAAAGTAGAATGGGATTTTTGAAAGTAGAACCAATAAGCAGAAGAAAATGTATTTAGAGATTTGCAAGTTTAGATAGAGTTGGTTTAACTTTTTTCTTTTCCTCCTCTTCCTCCCAACCCCCGGTGTCATTCTCAGAAACAAAAGTGTATTTGCAGTTCTCAGACTGATCTCACAATTATTTAAAAGAAAACAGCAGTTATAGTACTAGAAGATACCTTTGGACTGTCTGTCATAGAACCATAGACTGATGTGGGTTGCAAGGGGCCTCAAACCCCATCTAGTCCCAGCCCCCTGCCATGAGCAGGGACACCCTCCACTAGCCCAGGTTGCCCAAAGCCCCATCCAGCTTGGCCTTGATCACTGCCCAGGGATCCAGGGGCAGCCACAGCTTCTCTGTGCCAATTTGAAAATATCTCAGCAGTCAGACCTGGTGTTTGCTTTTTCCAGTGGAAGGAGAGGGTATAAGCAGATCAGCGATTGTTTCTATACGGTTCATTATTTATGGTACCATCAGCTTGCTGGAGGAAGTGAACATCTCCTCCTAAGTGTGACAAGGCTGTCCCTTGGTGTTCAGAGTATCTGCATTAAAAAACAGGTCCTAGCCAATTAATGTAGCGCTAAAATCATTACATCCATGTGTTACACAGAGAGGTTTAGTAGAAGAGATGGAAAAAGGAAAGAAATTGAAAAGGAAACCGAGTAGACACTCTAATTAAATGGCAATTGAGAGGAGAACGTTTTATGGAGAGCACTTTGTTACTCTTCTGTATCCTGCACTTGAATTTCTGCTGCCTATCTCACATGCATCTTCCAGAGAGAGCTTTATACAGAGTCTGCTTTTGTAATGGGACTGATAATGATGCAATTCTTTATCCCTACCTTAAAGTTGATATATTTACAACACAAATGATATATGAGGGCGGAGGAAGCACTGCCACAATTTAGTTGCAGCTGTAGAAAGGTTTCCCGTGCTTCTGTTTTAACTGCATACTCTGTTTATTAATTATGTTCATTTTAATTCCATAGAAAGTCAAATAACGATGTGTGAAAATGGCATAATTATGCTTTGATACTTCTGCAAAAGTGGTAACTGAACTAGATCTGCTTTTAATCTTTAAAGCTGTTCACTGTATCTATCCTTATTCCTATGGTTATCCCCTTTCTCAGATGGTTCTTTTTGATTAACAGGCAGTGTGTTGGGGTCTACCTGCTTTCTTGGGTCAGACACGAGTCCTGCTTTCTTTTAAAACAGCTTCCAGCATGGTTGTTGTTCCTTTGTTTCTGTTTAGGAAAGCATTTAAGATTGCAAATGATGTGCCAAATTGTCCCATTCTCCACAGAATATTTTCCCCGTATTCCAAAGTTTGAAAATTATCAGTGTGCTTGTTCTTAATTACTCACGCTTATATTAATTCATATTTTCAATAATTTTATTTCATTTTCAGCTACAGCTTATAATGTTTCAACCCAATCCTGCAAATCTGCATGTGATTAATTTTTCTTGCCAGAATTGGGGTTTTCCTGTGATTTCTTTTTGCAGTCTTCTTTACAACGCACACTACGTACAACAATGTGGACTTGCCATGGGATGAAGCTACAAAATAGGGTATTGAAGGGTGGAAGGGTTGCAGCCCCTTGTTGACTACTTTGTAACTGGTTTGTAACTGGGTGGTTGGCAAGAGCAGGCCACAAAAGGGCTGGCTTACATGGCCAGGTGCTGTCAGGAAACTGAAATGGTTCCTTCCTGACCTGTAAGTAGTTGCTGAGAGAAGTTACCACAACTGTGTTGCTAATGATACCTGAGCTTCCCCATGCAAACCAGCTGCAGTGGCAGTGGAGCCTCAGATGAGCAGTGTGACAGCAAGTCAGAGAGGAAGACGACGGGCACACTGCTCTTGCTTCCTGCCATCTGCTTGTGACAGCTGTTTTACAAGCTGTCATAGGAGATGTGTGGAAGGTGGACCGCGATGGTCTTTAATCTCACAGCAGTCTCTGAGTCTTTGGTGGTAGCGTAGGAGGTTACGTGGGGGTTACTCTCAGGCTTAGTCTATCTAGACTGAGCAATTGGCCCAGAAATTTTGTCCCATAGTTGTTACTTTGCTCACCAGTAAGAGACTTGTGTTTACTGTTGCAATCAGGAGGAGACAGAGTGACCTGCCCAGTGTGGCTTCCTTCCTCTGCCCACACATATCCCCTGCCCTGGGCAGAGGCCAGGGCCACACACAACTTTTCCTTCTATGAAAAACTCAAAAATGAAATAAGATGTCCTAGATGGGCAGGTGACTTGTGCATAGCTGGGTGCACCCCCCACATGACCCATCACCCAGGTTTGTGGTGCATCACGTGCACATCACAGGCCTTCAGCCACGCTCCAGCTCTGGCACCCACATGCAAACATTACCCGGCTGGGGTTTGTCACCACCTTCCTTGTGCCCAGCACAGCCTCTCCCTCTGTGTGTCCCCAACTATTGAAGCAGCAGGAAGTGCTGTGGCAGTGGTAAAAGTGCATTTGTCTAACAGACAGCTAAAAAAGATGGATTTGCTCTAAACATCCCAAGGTAGAGACTTAATGACACTGTAGCCTTGATAGCGATAGCAGTTGTTAACCCTCTCAAGAAAAACATGTACTGTAAAGTAGAAATTTATTTTAAGTTGAACAGGCCTGGACAAACACTGTGGGTTTCCTGTGGTTTATCTGGTTTACTGACATGTGCTGAAACTGCATCAGCCAAGCACACCCTAGGACTGTAAATACGTAGTGTCCAAAAATACATCTTCTCTTGCAGTCTCTATGCCTCAGCTTAGAGAAAAGGCTGCATCACTGAAAGTGCTGTTCTGCTTCACAGTTTACAAAAAATGCCTGGAAAAATCTTCAGTTTATGGACTGCACTTTATGGTACAGAATATGGAAAGAATATCAGAGGTGGTTTGTCTGCCTACCCAGAGCAAGGAGACCACCCTTAGCCACACTGTCCTATTAATAACAGCTAAGATCACTTCTTACCACGTGGTGCAGCTTAGGTGTTCCCGTGGAGTGCAACAGAAGTGTTTTTCTTCTGATGTAAGGATCAAATGTTTCACGTCTGTGTATTTAGAAATACAGACACGAATGCATTTGGAGGGCTCTTAACATATGTGACACAAGTACCTTCTGTCCTAAAAGTTAATGAAATTTTGGCATTTTTAAGTACCTGCAGATCCCCTGAGGCTTTAAAGGTTATTTGTAGGAACTGAACTGGAAGAGGCATTCCAAATACTCAAACAAAAATGTAGATATGGGCTTTAAATAGTTAATGAACTCACATAATTTACCTAAACAGTGTTTTTATAGATCTCTGCAAATATGACATTAATTAAGGAAAGTAACTAAAGCTGAAGTGCCACAGAATGTTAATCCTCGGCATCAGTAATTAGCTCTGGATGAGAATTTTTAAAAATGTTTCAGTTTATATCATTTTGTTTTGGAAGAAACACAAGCATGTGGGTTGAATTATTAAGAAAAAAAAAAGAGCATTGAAAAAAATAACATCTTAAAAGAGGATGGACGTATCTGTGCTGTTGCAATGAGCCTTTGCTGCTCCGTGGAAGTACTGGCTCCATGATGGAAGAAAAGTCTGAGATAACCCTGAGACATCCCCTCCCTTCCCACTCATGCCCACGCAGGGTACGTACGTGCTGTGTGCCCTTTGCTCCGTGCCAGGGGAAAGGGGAAGCGATCTGGCCAGCCAGTTGCAGTGGGCAATGCCACATCCTTGTGTTTGCAGACAGCCAGTGGGACCAGGTAGTGCAGACAACCCCTCAGTCGTTAATTTGATTGTGTTTTTAACAAACTAGCAAAGGCAGCTCTTTGAATCCATCCCTCCTGCATGCCCTGATAATTGTTTTGTTTATCTGCACAATTTTACTCGCCACAGCGGGCAGTGGAAGGGCTCTCTGAATTGTTTGTCTTCTTAAATTGTTAAATGAAATGACTCAAAAGATTCGGGAAATTAATTTTTGTAGTCTAGATACATGGGAGTGGAAAGCTTTGAAGTGGTGATGTCAGTGTAGCCACTCTGAAATCCATGAATCAGCCTTTGCAAGATTTTCAGAGGCTTAAAAAGAGAATTTTTTTTAAAGTAGTTGCATCCTATTTAGTTATCTGGTAATATCCAAACCTTAACAATTTTTGTATTTCCAAGCTTTATTCAGTGGGCATTTTGTATGAAAATGAAAGCAAAAATATAAATAGGACTTTAAGAATCAGAGCTATCAAAATAAAGTGTAGCACTGTTGCTAGACTCATATTAAAATTCTGATAATAGGCAGTATTACCTATTATTTTATTTCTTCTATTTGTCTTTTTTTTTAGATGGTTAATTTAACAGCTACTACTGAAATAGCTATAAACAATTTAATAAACCTAGTAAAGCTTCAGATGCTTCTTTATTATGCATTCAAATAGGTTTCTCAGCCTCTTGAGTCCTACTCTACACCCTTGAATGCTGCTAAGTAGTGCCATTAAAACAGCAATACTAGGAGACCGTTCTCATTTATGGCGATTGTAAAATAGGGAGGAGATGCTGGTTTGGGTTCAGTTTGAGAGAGGTATGTTTCCACAATAAATGCTGAAGAAAACAGAGAATAAAGTATAGCGTCTCGGGATGCCAGACTGTTCACTTTGCCCTGTTGATGTGTTAATTTTGTTGCCAGATTTACTCTGTTAAACTTGAATGTGTGTTAAAAAGTGGCGACAACAGATCGTCCTATCTAGGAATTATGGCTAAGGAATGGCTTTGTCCTGCTGAAATATCATTAATTTCCTGTAGGTTGGTTTCTTTCAAGATTAGTGAAGTTTGTTAGTTGAGGGTGTTTAAAGGGGAAAAACTATGAGTTATTTTTTATTGCATGCTCAGAAAGGAAGGCTTATGTGAAAATCGGTCTTAGAAGTGTTCGATAAATATTTATGCTTTATCACTGGAAATTTGACCCTTGAACACATTCCATTAATTGAAACATGTTACACAAGTTCTAGCATGTTTTGCCCTCATTTTTGTGATAGGTATTTCTAGGTAAGACCTCCAGCTGTGTGACAGCTGGCTGAAATGTGAGCATGTGGTTTTCTCCCAGGGTGAAGAAAGGTGAAACCATAAGCTTTTGATTTCTTTGATATTTGAATGTACTAATACCATGTGTATTGCTAGAGGTGTAGGCAGGAGTCATCTCTGCAGAGGTGGAGGTGAGTCGCATGCGAAGTGTTTCTGTGGCCTAAATTTTGCAAGGAGTCATCTTTGGGCACTGTGGGGAGAGAATGATGAAGAGCAAGTGGGTCAACCTAGCACGCTGCTTCTTCCTACAACAAGTTGGCTTGTGACTCTTTTGTAAGACCTGTAGTGTTGCTTTGCATTTTTCAGGGTTTTTCTGCTTCAGCGATGCAACTGGCAAGCAGGATTTGCTATCAGTGGGTGCAGCAGAGACACTGCTGTTCTGCGTCTGAGGCAGGAAGTCTGGAGTTCTCAGGTCTCCATCCATTTTGTTGAGAAAGTAGGCTTTCAGAGGTGGCAGCAGAACGGTACTTGCTTCTCATTTGCTCGTGAAATTTGTTGTTCTGCACAGTGACATGTTGATTAAGAGCAATTTTCTAGAGAGGAAATAAAGCTACCTACAGTAGATGGAGAAGAGAAAAATATTAGGCTCTTGCGCGAGCGTCCTTATATCAGTGGTTGTGCTCCCGTAATTAAATTCTGACAAACAGATGAACAAACAATCTCCAGGGGTAATGAGGCTCAGTCAATGAACCACAAGTGTTCACAAGTACTAACAATAAGAGAAAATACAATCGAAACCTCTGCATATGTCTTACTCAAAAAAGCAAGTTAAGAACTAATTAAAGGGATTTCTGTACCTCTCCATGCTCTGCATTTAGAAACGGATTTACAGGGGATGTTCTTGACATGTCAGTGTTCCACTGTTCTTAGATAAAAGCATAAAAGTGGGTTTGACACTTCTTCATTTTAAAAGGAAATTTAGTAAATTCAGTGTTAGGTCTTGACCAAAGCTTAGCTTCTACAAATCACAGAATCACAGAACATTAAGAGTTGGAAGGGACCTTGAAAGATCATCTAGTCCAACCCCCCTGCCTGAGCAGGATCACCTAGATTAAATCACACAGGAATACATCCAGATTGGTCTTGAATGTCTCCAGAGAAGGAGACTCCACAACCTCTCTGGACAGCCTGTTCCAATGCAACCTGTTTCAAGGACTTTGAAAACCTTTAACTGGAGAAGTGGAGAAATGCAACATGCTCACCCTTTGCTTAGGGTGCATGAAATGCAAAATTAGTGAAATGTGGTGACAGACATTGAATATCCTTCCTTCCAAGCTGTTGGCAATAGAATATTTGACAGTCTGAACTGTAAATTATCATTTGTGCTCACTGGGAAGAAGTAACATATGCCCTCACCTTAACTGTGCAATAAAATACCTCGAATTTGGTCATGTCTGAATAAAAGTGCTTAGTGTCATGTGCTATAAATATCTAGATTTTTTTAATGTCCTTTTTCTTATCACCCATGACAGAGGCCTTTCCTCACCACTGTCAGAATTGATTTTTTCCCCTTTGAAGTATTGTTTCTTAGCTCTTCAAAATACCTTTCCCAGCAAAAAAAAGATTGGCAAAGCGACTGTTTCATATGACAAGTACAGATGGGAAGTTGACAGTAAATAGAATATCGGCTTTTCCTTCCGTTGCTGCTGTTGGGCTGAGAGAGTTAATCCCATCAATAATAACAGTCACCTTAGTTTTATTGATATTTTGTAATCTGTCTTTCCTTTCCCTGGTTCACTGCAATCCGCTCTTGGTTAGTGACCTGACACACGCTACTTGGTGCCTAATTGCTGTGCTACTTTTAAAATTTACAAACATGCTTTTAGGAGCCAGGTGAAGTATGTCGATGGCCACTGGCAACTGGTGAGATATAAATTACTGGATCCTGTGTTTAAACTGATTTGGATCTCGTGTTTAAACTGATTTCATTGGGGTGCTTTTTGGCTGCTGTGAATGATGGAGATCACCAGCGGTTGGTAACTGCATCAAAGTCGTGGAGATTGAGAGGACCAACTGATTGTGTAGTACCAAGTCACCCTCTATGACCAACAGGGAATCTGCACATAGCTATAATGTGCATCTCCCTTTATTTTGTTGTTTGTTTGGTTTTTTTTTTTAAATTATTCTTTTCTCAAGCAGAGCCAGCTATATTGAGAACCAAGGTCTTTTTTCACAGTAATGACTCAAAAAAAAAAACCCCAGAGATGAACTGAAGTTGATTTGCAAAATGTTGAGTGTGGTTCTGACATCCTAGCTCAGAAAACAATTTCTATCTGGGGTTTAGTTTCATCCTTGTTCTCTCTCTGTAAACAGGAAGAGTAACTTCAGAGCAAAGAGAGATGGTTAGCCTCCATGCACAGCGAGACTTGCTACTTGCACTGTGCAGCACAACTGAGTAAAGAAGGGTTTTCCTTTTGTCTTTTTGTTTGTTTGTGTTTGGGT